>LT990231.1:298583-338583 GCA_900257145.2 Plasmodium billcollinsi
CATTTGAAAAAAATAGGCTCATAAAAATATAATATAATATAATATACAAATAATATAATAAATATATTAATATATTACTTTAGTAAATACATATATTGGATGTTTATAATAATAAACTATACACACATAAATAAATATGTAAAAAATAAATAAATACAAAATATATATATTACATATATATATAATAATTATCATTTATTGATGTAAAATATTTTATATTTGTATTTTTTTATTTTTTTAGTTTTTCCATTTAATAAAATAAATAAATAAATAAATAAATATATATATATATACATATATATATATAGTATTACATTTTTATATATATATAATCGTGGGTATTTTAACTTTCCGTGTGCTAGCCAAATGAACATTATTATGTGCATACCTCAAATGGAAAAAAAAAAAAAAAAAAGAAGAAAAAATAAAAAGTGAAATTTTGAATATTTTAAATATTAGAACTAAATTCTAAGAAAAATGTAAAGAGAAAAAAAAAAATATACATAATATATATATATATATATATATATATATATATGTGTTATTTTATTATATTTTTTCTCCTTTTGTGTTCTCATAATTTCACTCTCATATATATAATATATATATATATATTTTTTTTTTTTTTTTTTTTTTTTTTTTTTTTTTTTTTTTTTTGTATTGTTTATAAGAAATGGGGTTTGTTAAGGCCGAAGAGTTTATAAATCACTACATGAGAGTTAACAAAGAAATAAAAGAATTATCTAATAGAAAAAATGAAGAGTTTAAATTTAATATTTTTATATTTTATTACAATAATATCGATTCTATATGTACGGAACATATATTACATTTCCATAAAAACTTGAAAAGGGAAATTAATGTATTTAGTTATGGCGTTGAAAAAAAAGAAGACCTAATAAAATTTTTTAATAAACATAATGATATATATTCAAAAAATAAAGATTATTATCGTGATTATTTCTTTCAAGTAATATTAATAGGTATATGTTCACATATTAATACAGATACAAGTATATATGAAGATATCGAAAAGTTTTTTAGTAATTTATTAAGCAAAACGTATTTAGGTTATTTAAAATTTTTTGTTATAGATAATAAAAGACCATTCCATGAGATATTTTTTAATAATGATAAATGGGAACTAGTATTAAATGAATTGGAACATAATGAAATTTTGGCTATATGTAATAATAAAAAAAATAATGATAAGAAAAAGTATTTTTCTAAATTTTATGATAATTATTATATAGTTAAAGAAGAAAATAAATGTTTATCGTTAATGATATATCCATTTATACAATGTGCTGGTGAAGATGACGCATCAGCAATTATATTTATATCTAGTATATCATTAATGTCATATTTAAAAACTGAACAAATTACATATGATTATTATAATAAAGAAATAAAAAATTTACATAATGATTCTTTAAATATTTCTAATGGACATTTTTTATCATTTGATTCAGAAAGAGGTTTATTACCTATGTTATCATTTATATCTTTAAATGAAGCTCTAGAAATAGATGAACGTATATATATATATGATCATAAAAATGTTAAAAATACATTTAATCAAATACGAACTATGTGCCATATAGAAATTAAAGATTTTACAGGCAACTTTAGACAACTAGATTTAAAAAAACAAAATGAAATATTAATAAAATTAAAAAACTTTATTAAAATAATAAAACCTATGAATACATTAGCTTGGAAAAGAAGAACATATGTTTTATATAACAGTGATAGTTTCTATTTCTTAATTATACTCATACATATATATATTAATCGAATTAAAAAAATGGATGCTTACCTATATAATTGTTTAAAAACATCAGATTTTTTATATAATATTTATAAAGATAGATTAAAACAATCAGAAATTTATGATAAACTTATTGAAAAACATTTACATAAAAATGCAGCAAATTATTTAAGTATACTAATCAAAAAAGTTATGGAAAGTCATAAAAAATCTATAACGATAACATCTACATTTAAAATATATATGGACATTTTCCAAACACCAAGAAACTCATATACACATCCTTTTGAATTAAAACTAATATCTAATATGTTCTCGTCTTTTCAGTCATATTGTGTTGATAAATATAAAACTTATCATCTTATTGTATGTAATATAATCGATTCTGACGATACCATATTATATGGTTTCGCACCTTTAAATAAGAGAGATTATTGGCCACTCATATTTTCAAAAATTGCTTATACTAATGCGGAACAAATTAATTATGATACATTAACTGATGTAAATACTATAAAAATTAGAAAAACGGATTTGAAATTCTTACTGGATGAAATTAAGGATGTTTTTAGGGGAATTATTAAGCACGATTATAAAAAGGAACTACAAGCCAACTTAAAAGGTAACGATGATGATGAAGAAGACGATCAAGATGAGGAAGACGAAGAGGAAGAACTCGAAGAACACGATATAATTGAAGAGGATTTATTGGGGGATCAGCAAGAGGAAGATTTGATGGACCAAAATGATAATCATCATGAAATTCATCAAGATGACGACAACGAGCATACTGAGCCCAACTAACAGAATAAATAAACGAACAAAAAAAAAAAAATAAAATAAAATATATATATATATATATATATATATATATATATGTGTATGTATGTATCCATATGTATATTATTAAGTCCTTCTACTCATGTGCCTTAAATCCATTACATATTAAAGACATAATGATTACTGTAATATATATAATATTCCTCTATTTTTTCCCCTTTTTGATGTTATACATTTTATTTTCTATTTATTTTCTATTTATTTAATTTTATTTTATTTTATTTTATTTTACTTTTTTTTTTTTTTTTTTTTTTTGTCCATAAAATTATAATATGTGTATTAACACATATAATATATTATATATATATATATATATATGACATATATTATAATTATATTTGTTCATATGTTAATTTAACTTTTTTTATTTAATTTACATAAAAAAATATATGAATGCGGTGTTTTCATTTTTTATACCTTTTTAATATATATTTTTTACTATTATTCTTATTTAAATATATGTATATATATATATATATATTATATATTTCATACATTATTTATTATATTATTTTTAAATATTCTTTAAACATATATTATTTCGTGACAATATGTATTTATTTTTTTATTTTATTTTATTTTTTAATCTTTTTAATTAACTTTGAATTTTTTTTACTGTAACATTTTTCATGAGCATATATTACTATACATACGATCCATGAAAAAAAACAAAAAAAAACATAAATATATATATATTATATATAATAACATCAGTTAATTTTTATGATAAAAATTACGATTTTTAATCATATTTATATATATAATCTATTATATATATGTATAATAATAATATTATATATTTCTTTAATTATTGAATTTCTTTCTTTTCTCGTTCCTTTGTTTTATTTTATCCCATTTTTTAATTTTTTATTATATATAATTTTTTTGTTTACATAAATGAATCATAAAAAATATTTTCTTTAACAATTATTATCTATTTTTAAAGATATTAGAAAAAAAAAAAAAAAAAAAAAAAAAAAAAAAAAAAAGAATAAATAATAAATAATAAATAATAAAATACTTTCTTATGAATTTATTTAAACCATTTTAAATATCATGATCTATTATTAAATTATAAATTGTTCAAACTGAGGTTAAAAACAAAAAAAAGAAAAAAAACAAGAGAAAGAGGAAAAAAAGAAAAAAAACACGAGAAAGAGGAAAAAAAGAAAAAAAAACAGTTTATATATATATATGTTTATTTTTTTCCCCTTAAAATATTTAATATTCTTATTTTAAATGAATGAACTCCTAAATAGTAACGCCACCATCATTTGTAATAACATCCCTATTCATATTAATCGTTTTGAAATTACTGAGATATTTAGTAAATGTAATAATATTCATATAAATAAAATGAAAGACACATGAAAATATTGCAAATGCCTTAAAAAGAGAAAAATATTTATATTATTATATATATATATATATATATATATATATGTATCTCTTCTTTTTTTTATTTTAATTATTCAGATGGTCCTTTATTAGGTCAAGGCATATATTTTGGAAAAAAAAATAGCAACTTTTTTTTTGTAAAATATGTTTATCTTAAGGATGCAATAAAGGCTTACGAAGTAATATATATAAATATGTGTAAAATATATATTTGTATATTAAAGAACATATCATTTTCTTCAATTTAATTTAGTTATTTTAAATACTTTTTCTTATGTCTTTTTCATTTCCTTTTTTAAATTTTATGTTAGAATTTAAAAAATGAAAAGGAATATGAACATGATTTCAAATTATCATTTAGCAAAAATGATGAGATAAAATATAAAGCTTTAAAAGGTAATTACATAAATGAATAAAATATAACATGATATGTGCATAAATAAACAAATAAATATACATATATGTATAATTCGATTAAGAAATATTTTTGATATTTCCTATAAAGTTTATGTGTGTTATAAAAATACAAAGTGGAAAAATAACAAAAAAAAAAAAATATATATATATATATATATATAATAAAGAATTTCAAAAAAATAAAAAATATGAAACAAAAAAATAAGTTTATTATAATGTTCAAATTATGTAACATAATATTAAGTCATATATATATATATATATATATATATATATATATATATATATATATATATATTTTTCTTGTGAAGGAAATAAGAAAGCTATTGAAGAATTAAAGAACATTTATAAACAAAATGATGAATTAAAAGGTCAAGAAGACATAGGTAATTATATCCTCAATGAAATAAACGAACAAAACAATGAACAGTTGAAAAAAAAGAAGAAAGAAAAAGAAGTGGAGAAAAAAAAAGATAAATCTTTCATCTTAAATTTGTTAACCAATATTGATGAAACAAAAGAAAATGAGCAAGACATCAAGTATAGAGAATGGAATAAAATATAAATCATAATCATCAACATATATATATATATATATATATATATATATATATATATATATATTTATTTATTTATTTATTTATTTTTTCACACTTTTTATAGGTTAAAGGAGGAACTGAAAAATTATGTTAATCTAAATTCTCTATGTTCTTATCATTTTGATGAAAATAATAAATATGATAATTATTTAATACCAACTTTTCCAAATTAAGATATATTTTTTAAATTTAAAAATTATAAAATTTACACAAATATATATATATTTGTTTATTTATTCAAAATGGCTAGCTGAAAAAAGAGAAATTTTTTTTTTTTTTTTCTTTTTATAAATTAAAATAGCTGTAATTGTCCCATATTTATAAATCCATAATTTGTACACTTTTTTACATTTTGTTTTTGTTAACAATCACTTAATAATACTGTAGGTTTTACCATCTGCTTGCTTATATGTTCTATAAAAATAAATAAATAAATAAATATATATATATATATATATATATATATATATGTATTTTTTTTTTTTTTTTTTTTTTTGGTGTATGACAATTATTTTATGCCGACATATAACCCTTATGGATATATTTTATTTATAAATTATGAATATATTATTAATTATATATTTTATTTTTATGTGATTTTAAATAATATGCATCATATATAATATTACTTATCCATTTGTTTTTTTCATTTTCATCTACAGTAACAAATAGAATATTTCTGTTTTTGTAACTTATGTTAAATAAATGAATGTTAGAAAGACCCAACTCGTTTTCAACATGTTTAATTTTCCGTATGTCTTCCAATGAAGTTAGTTCGGTGAACTTGTTAAGGTATAATATCTGCATATTTTTAAAACAGAAACAAAAAAAAAGACAATAAAAGGACTAAAGTATGTAGCATATGGATATATATATATATTATATGAATTATATTATTTTAATTTGTTTACTTCCGTCGGTTTTTCTGCCTGATAATATTCAGACTTAAATGAGCAAATAAAATTTTTTGTCAATATCATATATCTTTTTCTTAGCTTCTTCAAATACTTAGACTGTTTAAACACCCATCCTTCATTTACTATTTCCATTATAACAAAAAATTAAAGAGAATAAGTGAAACGAAATAAATAACTAGATAGATAAATAAATAAATAACAAAAAAAAAAATTCTTAAAGATGGAACAAAATAAAACATATATATATATATATATATATATATCATATCAATAAAACCATGTGTCGGATTATTTAAAAGAATTAATTTTATATTTAAAAAGAAAAAAAAAAATACATTTTAAAGTGTGTTGCTCTACTTTATGGATATAACCAAAAGAAGATACACGAAAAAAGAGACAATAAAAATAACAATAACTAGAAGGAATTTTTTTTTTTTTTTTTTTTTTTTTCATTAGAATAAGAAAAGAAACGCTTTAATTAAAAAAAAAAAAAAGAAAAAGAAATAATATATATAATATTATTATTACATATATGTAATATATAATATAATTTAAATAACTTCAAAAAATTATATATATTTTTTTTTTTTATCCACATATTAAATGAATTTTAAAATTATTTTAAATACAAAGGAAAAAAAGAATATATATACAAAATATTCTTTAACATGTGTATGCATATATATATATATATAATAATATATACATATATAATAATAATAATATTTTCATATATACAAACATTATAAAGAAAAAATAAAAATACAATTCATATCCCAAAATGGATATGAACTAAAAATTTCCCTTTTATTTTTTCTTTACTTTTTTATCATGACTGAACTATTTTTGAAAGAAACTATTAAAATAATATATATTTTGTTTTATAGTGCACATGGGCATATATTAAATATATCATCATGTATATAATATAATATAATATTATATATATACAAAAATATATTTATATATATATATAATATATTTTTGTATATATAAACATAAATATCATATATTTGTTCTTACATTTTATTTATTTATTTATTATAAATTTTTTTTTCATCATTTCTTCTTTGCCTAATTATATATATAATATATATATATATATATTCCTAATTTATTTTACATATATATAATATATTATTATCATATTTTGTATTTATTGAAAACTACCCTACAGATAAGATGAAAAAATAAAATATTACACAGATTTAAATATAAACTTTAAAAATATTGTACGAAATAAATAAAAATAAAGAATATTAAATTATAAATACGAAAAATATAAATATATATTTTTTAATTATAATTATTATTACAAAGAAAGAATTTTTATAAATATTTTACCTATATATTATTATATATTTTACTATTATTTGTATAACCTTTCATTTTTTGTAATTATAATTTTTTTTTTCTTTTTTTATATATATTTTAACTGCCAAAATAAAAAAATTAAAAAGAAAATATATGTATATATTTATAATATATTTTTGTTATATATTTGTAAGAAAACATATAAATATATATAAATATATAGTATTAAGATATATATCCTTATATATATATATATATATTTAAACGTTTGAACAAGTTAAACAAGAAAATTGTATAGATTGATATTGAAATTTTATATATGTTTAAAGTGTTATTAGGATAAAGATATATTTAGTGATGATTTTTTAATCACATATATACTTTTGAAATATATAAATAAATAAATATATGTATATACATATATATATATTTTTTTTTCTTTTTTTGTTTTGTTATTATTATATTTTTTTTTTTGAGAATTAAATAAAAACTCAAAATTATAAAATGACAGCAGAGGATAAAAAGGTAAACACGAAAGTGTAAAAATGTTTAAGTAAAAATAAATAAATATATATATATATGTATATATATATATATATATATATATATATATATTTATATTTATTTATATGCATATATATGAGTGTAACATATGATATATGACAATATTTTGTATAGTACATATATACATACAAATGTATGCATATATATATATATGTATATATTCATTTATGTAACAACTTACTATTTAAATGTTTTATTTATTTTTTTTTTGTTTTTGTTTCGTCATTTACATTTCTTAATGTTTTGATAGGCCGTATCTATACAAGTTCCAGTGAAAGATGTGGACGATAAGAGAAGAAAATTGAATAATTCGAAAATAAAGAAGGAAGAATTAAATGAAGAAGAAAAGAAGAAGAAAGAAGAATTAGAATTATTAATTACAAGATTAAGAGATGAAGATGTAAATGTTGTAAATTTGTCGATTAGTTTATTAAATAAAGAAATTATAGATACAAGTGGTATATTAACATCATCATTATTAGCATTAAAGGTATTAAAAACACATTATAATACATTAATAGAAATATTTAATGAAATGATATTTGAAGAATGTAAAAAAAAGTTAAGTAATATGATCAGTGCATTATCTACAACCATAGGAGATGAAAATAATATTGTAAAATTTGTTATCACTGGAAATAAACATGATTTAATTAATTATGGACATGAATATATTAAAAATTTAATAACAAAATTGTTAGTTGAATATAAAAATTTAAAAGAAGAAGAAAATAACCAAAATGGCCTAACGACAACCACAAACAAAATTGTTACAATAAATCATATATACGATATAGTAAATATTGTTGTACCTTATTGTTTTGCACATAATACAGAATATGAAGCTATTGATTTATTAATAGAAGTTGATAAAATTAATGATATTTATTTATATGTAGATGAAAAATCTTGCGACAGATCAATATTGTACCTATTAAATTTAACACATTATAGTTCTTCCACAGATGAATATTATAAACTAATGGATGTTATTTTAAATATTTTAAAAAAACATAATAAACATGTAGAATGTTTAAAAATATTATTGAGATTAAATAAAATTGATAAAATTAAAGATCTTATTTTTGAATGTAATGATATTTTAATATGTAAACAAATAGCACTTATATGTGCAAGGCATTGTGTACATATACAATTCACAGAAGAAGAAATTAAAAAATATACACATCTTAATTTAAATGAAATTACCACCTTAACATCAGGAGAACATTTATCTCCCATATTTTTAAAATTAGCAAAAGATCTTGATGTCGAAGAACCCAAATTACCGGAGGATGTATATAAATCACATCTTGAAGAAAAAAGAAATACAACTGTATGGGATTCAGCAAAACAAAATTTATCTTCGTCATTCGTTAATGCATTTGTAAATGCTGCCTTTTGTAAAGATAAATTAATGACGGTTAATTCATCTTTATGGATTTTTAAAAATAAAGATTATGGTTTAATGAGTGCAACTGCATCTATGGGATTATTATTAATGTGGAATTTAGATGAAGGATTATCACAAATAGATAAATTCCAATATAGCAGTGATCAATATGTTAAAGCAGGTGCTTTAATGGCCTTCGGATTAGCATGTACAAATATAAAAAATGAATGTGATCCAGCATATGCCTTGTTATCTGAACATATAGATGCTGAAAATGCATTAGAAAAAATGGGGGCTATATTAGGATTTGGTTATGCTTATGCAGGTACTAATAGAGAGAATTTATTAGATATTCTAATACCACCATTAGTTGATAATGGTTGTATTATTGAATGTAGTGTATATGCAGCTTTATCTTTAGGCCTAGTTTTTGTTGGATCACAGAATAGAGAAATTGCTGAATATATAATAGATACCGTCTTAGAAAAAGAAAAAATTAACAATTCTTTAGATACTCCTATAGCGAAATTGTATGCGGTTGCATTAGGACTTTTATTTTTATGTTCAAGAGAAAAATGTGAAGCTACCTTATCCGCTTTAGAAATTATTAAGCATCCTATTTCAAAATATATGATAGCAACAGTAGAAGGTATGGCTTTTGCTGGATCTAATGATGTTTTAAAAGTTCAAAAAATGTTACAAGTATTAGTTGAAAAAAGAGGTGATAAAAAAAATAATTCTGATAATAAAACAACAGCAAATAATACTGATAATAATAAAAGTTCCAATGCTGATATAAATAAAACTGCTACAACAGATACTTCAAAAAAAACTGATAATAATAATAATAATAGTAACAATAAGAATACGAAAAGTAATGAAGAAAAAAGTTCATCTAGTAAAAATTATGTGGAAGATAATTTAGATCAATGTGTAGCTATTTTAAATATTGCACTTATTGCTTTAACAGATGATATTAGTTCAGATATGACGACCAGAATTATTGATCACTTTTTACAATATTCAAATGTAAATCAAAAAAAAGCAGTACCATTAGCACTAGCCTTACTATTTACATCTTTTCCAAAACCAAATATTGTAGACATTTTATCAAAATTAACACATGATCAAGATCCTGATGTTGCATTGCATGCAATAATTTCTCTAGGATTTGTTGGAGCTGGAACAAATAATTCCAGAATAGCTATCTTATTAAGACAATTATCTGCATTTTATTGTAAAGATACCAATGCTATTTTTGTTGTAAGATTATCTCAAGGATTGTTATATATGGGTAAAGGTTTACTAACTATTAATCCTCTACATTCAAATCGTTCCATTATTAATTATGTCTCCTTAGGATCTCTTTTAATAACAATTCATACCTGCTTACAATTAAAATCTACTATCCTAGGAAAATATCATTACTTATTGTATCATTTGGTTCCTTGCATATACCCAAGAATGCTTGTAACGGTTAATGAGAAATTGGAGTCTCTTCCTGTGTCTGTTCGTGTTGGACAGGTAAAAAAAAAAAAAAATATATATATATATATATGATGATAAATGACAAATTTTACCTGACTGTTCATAATTTTATGAACGAAATAACTATTTTAGAATATTCTTTAAAACGAAAAAAAAAAAAAATAAAATAAAATATATATATATATATATATTTATATTTATATTTATTTATTTTGTTTTTATTTTTTATCATAATAATATATATATTTAATTTGTAATTATAATTTTTTCTTTTTGCTAGGCCGTTGACATTGTTGGACAAGCAGGAAAACCCAAAACAATAACAGGATTTCAAACACACGTTACACCTGTGTTATTGTCGCATACTGATAGAGCTGAAATGGCCACAGAAGAATGTAAGGATTGTTCCAAATATTATATTAATATATAATAATATATAATAATAATTTTTTTGTTTACTAATAATTTAAAGAAATATACATATGTATTATATATATTTATATATTTTATTTTTCTTCAGATATATCCGTCAATGATACTTTAGAAGGTATTGTAATTCTTAAAAAGGATCCAAACTATATCGCACCATCCATAAATTAACCATACGACAGTTCAAGAAATATAATATTTACAAAGTAAAATGTGAACATATTTATTATATATGTTACAATTTTGTACAAACTGATATTTTAAACTTATGTACAAATGGGAAAAAAGAAAAATGAAGTTTGTTTTTTTTCTTTTTTTTTCATTATTTTATAATTTTTTATACATAAAATCAAAATATGAATACCTAAACATTAATTATAATTTAAAAAAACTTGACAAAAAAAATAAAAAATCAAACATATATAATATATATATATATATATATATATATATATATATATACGTATAAGTTGTAAAATGTGTACGCAGATATTGTGTATTGCAAATAAGATTTTGTTATAATTACACAAGAAAAAAAAAAAAAAAAAAAGTAAACTATAATGTGCTTTGTAATAATTTTAACGGAATTATTCTTATTTCTCTGCCCATATATATATATATATATATATATAACTATTTATTTATTATTCCTATCTGTTTTATTTTTTTTTCTTGCTTGATTTTCTCCTTTTTATGTGATCCAAAGCCGATGACAATCTCTTAGATTTGATAACTCCTGCTGGATTTATATCAATCAATGGTGATATTTTATTATCCAAATGAACGGTTTTATTTTTTTGTCTCTTTTGTTTATTATTTGTTCTAATATGATCAATTAAATCATCTACAGTTTTTCTTTTTTTCTCCAATAGTGGAAAGAAGTCCTCAATTTTTGATTGATATGTTCTAGCATTAACATTATATTTTTGTAAAATTGGGTTTAGGACATTAAAAACTTTTTCTTCTGATATATTTGTAGTTTTATTTAAAAATTTTATTATACTCTTAATATCAGGGACATGCCATTCGAATTTTTTAATATCTGTACATACTTTAGGATATTTAAAACATTTATAGACTTCTCTATCAGGAAAATTTTTTGGGAATATCCAATTAAGTTTATAATTTTTATGAGTATTTAAGAATTGTTGTATATCTTCATTATACATATTTTTATTTATTTTTCTAAAAGGGTTCGATACAATATCTTTTAATATTTTTAAATCCTCAAAATTTGGAAAGGCTTTAATTATTTCTAAAGCATTAACAATACCTATACCATGCACACCTATTGTATAATCACATCCACACAATAAGGAAATATTAATTAATTCTTCTTGATATAACCCTAGCTTTTCTTCAATAGCTTTTTTTTCATAAACTTCGACTGTTTTTTTTTTATTAAAAAAATTCTTTATAATTGTTTTCCCACTAAAAACTAAAACATCAGAATCATCACTAATAATAGCATCACAATAATTTTTATTATTTAAATATGAACACTGAGCTTCTGCTTCACATGGAGATTGTATATATGGGATACCAAACAAATTTAATAATAATTTTATATCATCATTCATTTCATCATTTATTTCAATATTATTTTTCTTCAACTTTTTATATTCTTTTATTAATTCTTCATTTTCTTTATTTGTTTCTTTTATATATGAATCAAGTATTTTATTATCTTCTAGATATTCAAAATAAGCACCTTCATCTAATTTATCTTCTTTTAATTTATCATTATTTTCTTCTATATTCATATGGAAATTATCCATAACTTCTTTCTTATCTAATAATATTTCAAAATAATTTTGTTCACTCAAATTGTTAATATCATCATATTTATGTATTCGCACATTATTTATATCTTCTTTGCTCATATATTGTTTTCTCCAACTTTTATTTTCTATACATATTAATTCGTTACTCTTTTGTGATTCCGTTGATTGTATTTTATTATCTACAAAGGGTAATATATCTTTATGATTATCTACAAATTCATTTTCTCTTTCATCTTCCCCTCCTTCAATATTATATGTATTATTTATATGATTTTTATGAACGTCTGAAATATTATCCTTTGATAAATTTTTCTCCAATTCGTCAACACTGTTATAAATAATGTCATAAATATTAACATTATCATTAACATTATCATTATCATTAACATTATCATTAAAATTATCATTATCATTAACATTATCATCAATCTTATCATCAATCTTATCATCAATCTTATCATCAATCTTATCATCAATCTTATCATCAATCTTATCATCAATCTTATCATCAATCTTATCATCAATCTTATCATCAATCTTATCATCAATCTTATCATCAATCTTATCATCAATCTTATCATCAATCTTATCATCAATCTTATCATCAATCTTATCATCAATCTTATCATCAATCTTATCATCAATCTTATCATCAATCTTATCATCAATCTTATCATCAATCTTATCATCAATCTTATCATCAATCTTGTCATCAATCTTATTATTATATTTTGACTCTTCTGATATATGGCTATCCTCAGAAGATATTTCTATTATCATATCATCTCCTTTTTTACCATGCTCCACATTTATTTTATCCACTTTAGTTCTATTTACTCCTGTAATTTTCTTTTTGTTCACCTGTGTTTGCATATGATCAGAAGAAACGGAAATATAATTATTCTCAAGATCATTAGAATGTTCAAATTCATCAAGGAGAACATACAAATTAGGACTAACGAGCTCATCTTTTTTTTCTTTTTTATATTTGACTTCTTCTAATATAATCGATGATGATGATTTATCATCATTTTGATTATTATATTCTTCTATGTCTTCATTTACATATATTTTTTCCTGTACACTACAATTTTCAAAATCATCACTTGATGTATCATTGTTTTTCTCTTTTTCCTTTTTTTTGTCTTTAAATATAATATCTTCTTCATTATATTTTTGTTCATCTGACATGTACGTTATGTTATTTTTTTCTTGATATTCATTTATAATAAGATCATTCTTAGTTATATAATTTTTGCTATCTTCAAATAAACTTTTTCTTTTATTATTATTATTCAAATTATCACAACTATATTTATATTCTTTTATATCATCTAAAAGGCTATCACCAAAAATTTGGTTATCATCTAATAAAAGGTCTTTCTTAAATTCATTCTCTATTTTTAAAAAGAAACTTTTGTTACTATCATTATTATTTTTATTAAAATTTTTTTTTTCATCAATTTCTTCTTCTTGTTCAAGCTCTAATTTATAAATTTCATTTTTTTTATTACTATCAATTTTAATATTTTTAAATATATCAGACTT
Source organism: Plasmodium billcollinsi (assembly GCA_900257145.2). NCBI lineage: Eukaryota > Apicomplexa > Aconoidasida > Haemosporida > Plasmodiidae > Plasmodium > Plasmodium billcollinsi. The sequence goes on from LT990231.1 coordinate 313,046, forward strand.
ATCATACGTATCTCTTATAATATCATCATTTCGATAGCGTTCGTGTGTAACAGAATCAATTTGGTTTTTAATTTCTTCTTGTGATTGTTCACCTTTAACATATAGATCCTGATATTTATTTTCACTAGTAAAATTATATGTATTTAATATATCATTTAGAAATTTTTTTTTTTTTTTTTTAGATTTTTTTTTTTGAAAAGCATTATAATCTTTTATATTAATATTGTCTGTATTTTTTGATAAATCTTTATTTATTAATAATTCTCCTTCCACACTTTGAATATTTTCAGCCATTTTTATTTTTAATTTTTCGATTTCAAAATCGGTTTTAATCATTCTTACATAGGTTTCTAGTTGTACTTGTGAAAAAACATCCATATCATCTTTTGATTTTATTGCCTTGATTCTGTTATCAGTATACCATTCTTCTTTTATATCTTGTAATATTTGATACTGTAATTTTATGGGTAGCTTTTCAAAAATTTCTTTATTAATTTCTTTGAATAATGGAATCCGTATTTCTTCTTTGTTTACATAATAAACTTTATATTCATCTTTTCCTTCTAAAAATATATTAGATGTATCTAAATTATTTGGCAATTCTAATATATTAATATTTTTATTATTTATCCCATTATCATTTATTTTTCCTGAACTACATTCCACATGATATTTATTATCATACATATTAATATTGTTTTTATTATGTTCTATAATAACATCATTATTATTGATATCATTACTATTAATAGAATTCTCATTTGTAATAAACATATTTATTTTCCCTCTTTCAGTATTCTCATCATTTTGAAGTCTACTATTACTACTACTATAACATGAATCCACATTTATGCAATGAATAAATGATTTCTTTGGTTCACCTTCAATTAAATTGTCATTTTTATAATTATCATTTTTTAATAAATTCATATTTACTACAGGTGTAGTATTATTCTCATCTAACACATTAAGCTGCTGCTTAAATTTATTTTCATTTACTTTTAACGTTTCTGATATTTCCAACATTTCGGTATTATAATTACTTATATCAATAATATCTACAGGTCTTCTCATACATAAAAAACCCTTAAAAGGTTTTGGTATACTTTCATAATATTTCTTTCTAGCCATATGCTTTTTTCGTATTATTTGTTCATCAATATCATCATTATTATATAGACTATCTTTATTTTTTATATCTTCCTTTTCGTCATCATCATCATCATAATATATATTATTAATATTTTCTTTATTTTTATATAGATAATTTTTTTGATCTCTCCATAATTCATTATGGTTTTCTTTATCTTTATTTTCATCCTTATTGTTATTAACATCTTGTACTTTACTATAATTTATAGAATAGCATAAATTATTTTCGTCTTTATTTATATTGTCTAATTTATTCATCTTCTCCACAGTATTAACATCACCTTCTTCTTCATCCAAAAAAAGAACAGGACCAAAATCTGTTATCATAAATATTTTATTCTTTATTTTACTTAAGTCATCATTACATATAGTTAAAATATCCTTAACACTCACAGGTACATTTCCAACGTTCTCTACTAAACTGTTTAAGGACTTATCTTTCTCTTTAATATCATCATATATTTGTAATAAACTACTTTTTGATATATCGGTATTGATTTTATTTGGTGTGACTGATTTATTCGATGCATTTGATTTATTCGGTGCATTTGATTTATTCGGTGCATTTGTTTTATTCGATTCATTTGTTTTATTCGATTCATTTGATTTATTCGGTGTCTTTATTTTATCTTCTATATTATTAGAGTTATCATTCTTTTTATTTTTACTTTTCATAGAATTCAATAATGTCCTTTGATAATAATTATAAATAAGCTTTTCAGCAGTTTTTTTAAATTTTTCTTCATAATTCCTTTTTTTAATATGTCTTTGAAATATAGTTTTCCTTTTTAATTCTGGTGGGTTGCCATCAAATATAAATATCGGTCTTATATTATAATACAATAATTTACATATTCTTAAAAAAAAAAAATAAAGATGTGCTTTTTTAATATTATCTGTTTTTATTTCACTAGATATATTTTCAGAAAAATCTATCCATAAATCATTAAATATGCTCATGTTATCAAAAGATTTATTTCGTAAGTCTTTCACGTTATTAGCATACGTCAATTCATATAACCATATACTAACATCAATTGCTATTCTTTTCCCTGTAAAAATCTCGGGATTAACCCGAACACCTACAGGAGATACAATGGACCAAAGACCTTTAACACCCATTCCTTGGAATTATTTATACATTATTAAAAAATAAAAATAAAAATTCTTTTTTTTTTAAATATGTTTTTCATAATAAATCATACCACCTAATTTCAACAATAGAAACATATAAATAAATAATATATATATATATATATAAATATATTTATATATTTATGTGTATATGTTTTATTTTATTTTCCTTTGTGTACCACTTTCATATATTATTGAATTTTTTCATTCAAAAAATTTAAGCTTAATGTTATCGTTTTTAAAACATAATAAAATAAAAATGTATTTATATATCATTATAATTATTTATGCATTCATGGACAATTTTTTTTTCTTTTTTTTTACTGTTATTCAATGAAATGTTAGCATATAAAATTATAAATAAATTTATTATTTATTTTTATAATTTATTTTATATATTTTATATATTCTTAAATAAAATTATATATATATATATATATATTGTTAAATATATTTATAAATACATTCCTTCGTAATGTATTACAAAATATTACCTAAAAATCGCTTCAACGTCACACAAACATCAATTCATAGGTATTATATAAAATGACATAAGGGAAAATACATTGGGTGTATAAATAATAATATATACTTCTAAATATATATATAAAAGAACTCAGCGAAAATTATATTATATATATATATATATATATATATATATTATTTCATTATTAATCAATTTATTTATTTATTTATTTTATTTTTAATAAATTTATTTATTTATTTATTTTATTTTTTTATCAATTTATTTATTTATTTTATTGTTAATCAATTTATTTATTTATTTTATATTTAATCAATTTATTTATTTATTTATTTTATTTTTAATCAATTTATTTATTTATTTTATTTTTTTTTTTTTTTATCATTTTATTTATTTCATTTTAATTTTTCTTTTTTTTTTTTTTTTTTGTTTTTGTTAAAATCGCTAATTGATAGAAGGAACAAATATATATAGATTAAATATGATAAATTATGGGTTCTCATCTCTATTTTATATAAATATAAAAAATAACCATAAATTCATTATATATTTTAAATTTATAGATATATAATTATATCATATTATTTGCTTTTCTTTTTTTTTCTTTACACAATATGTTACTTTTATAAATATTATATAAAACTTATAATTTTATTTCATTCATTTTGGTAGTTATAAAAACAAAAGGTTATTTTTGTTTTCGGGCATACGATTTAATATGCCCATATTTAAAATTAAGAATAAAATATTATATATATATATATATTATATATATCATATTTTAGGTAATATATATTATTTGAACATTCTTTTTAAAATAAGAACAATTTTATTATTTCATGCATAATGTGAAATGGTTATAAAATATTTTATCACATATATTATATATATATATATATATATATATATATATATATATACATTTCTGTGTTTTATTTTTTATTTTTATCATTTTATATATTTCTTTTTTTTCTTCCTTTTTGGATGTTGTAAATGCTGAATAAAAAATGAACCTTATTTAACATATAACATATTGTAACATAGTACATATACTCATAGCAATATATATAGAATATGAGAAATATTTAGTAAATGACTCCAAATTATTTTTTAGTAATCTCCAAAAAAAAAAAAAAAAAAAAAAAAAAATGAATAAAAAGAAATTAAAAGCACACTTCTTTGTTTTATATATAATATGCTCATGTTTCATTTTAATACTTTCTATTAAACATGATAAATATAATAATAAATCCAAAGAACAAAATTTTTTTTTTAAAATAAGCACAAAAATAATCTTCTATAAATTAAAAAAAGTTAACCAAATTAAAAATGCTCCTCAGTTATACATACAATTTTACAAACCCAAATGTCATAAAACTACGCAATCGTTAAAGGACATATTTGATGAAATATCAGGAAATAAAAATCCAGAAAATCCAAAAAATATAGATCAATACAACTTAACACCAAAATTGAAAAAAACAGTTGAACTCTTTCAATCGATGCCCAACAATCCATATTACAAGTAAATATAGAAAAAATTAAATGAAATTAACATAAACACACAAATAAATAAATAAATATATATATATATATATTTATATATATATGTGTGTGTGTGTATGTTTATATATATATATATATATATATATATATATATATATATATATATATATATATATTTTTCATATCATTTATTATCTTTAAAATAACAAAAAAAAAATAAAAATTTTATTTTGTTTAACACCGTTTACAAAGAGTTGATTAAGAAAATCATCATCTAGTTTTGTATCATTAATGATGTAAACATATGTATCTTTTTTCTTTTAAGTTTCCATAACATAACGTATAATTATATATATATATATATATATTAATCTCCATTATATCTATTATAATAATAAAACTATGATTTCATATTATTTTTTAGAAGTCAACAAGTCATATTAATGGGGAAAAAAATTTCATCAATGCCTGATAAACATAAAATTAGACAAAATCAAGTTTTGGTAAACATTAATAAAATATTTATATAAATAAATGTCCTTTTTTTAATTACATTATATATATATATATATATATATATATGATCTACACATAACAGGGGTGTCAATCAGTAGTATATATTTACCCAAAAGTAGAAGAAAATGAAGATAAAAAAAAAGTTATTGTATGGTTGGGTCATTCAGGTAAAATATAAATATAAATATATATATATATGTTGTTCTATGAGAATACAATTTTGTCATTATTATATATAAATATAATATATTTTTCTTAAACATGTACTCTTTAGACGGATTATTGACAAAAGGAATAGTGTACATATTAACTGACGGTTTAAGTGGATATACGCCTGAAGATATTTTAAAAGTAAACCCCAATTTTATAACACTTACTGGTATTTCGGAATTTTTAACAATGAGCAGAATAAATGGATATTTAAATATTATGAACAAAATAAAAATATTCTGCACCAATATATTGAAGAATATGGACAATTAATTTTTTTTTTTTGTTTTTTCTTACAAATTAATTGAAATATGTTTTTAATAAAATAATATTTGTTTTATTAAAAATAGTATCATATTATATGGTTTTTTCCCTATGATATGTTTATTCATTTTTTCTTTTTGTACTATAATTTTTTTCTTTTTTTAAAAATACAAATATTAATTCAATATTATATATTACATTTCAATAAAATTTTCTCTATAATTCACGTAAAATGTACAGGAGAAAAATAAAATTATATATATATAAATATATAAATATATATAAATATATATATATATATATATATATTATTAATCATTTATATTCATAAAAAACAAAACGTACACATTATTTTTATATAACAAAATCGTACAAATATTTATTACATCATTTTTTATAATATATATATATATATATATATATATAATAATATTTTTAAAAATATACATTATAAATTTTTGAAATAAAAAAAAAAAAAAAAAATCTCTTTAATTTTTGGCTAGCTGCATTTTTTTAAAATGAAGGGGAAAAAAAAAAAAAAAAAAAAAATCCTCTTAACATAGTATAAAAAATAATATTATAAATTATAATATATAGAAAATCATAATATAGTGGAAAAAAAAAGCAAAGAGGAAAAAAACGGAAAATATATACAAAGAGAATGTTTTGTAAATCTTATTTTTCTAATATATTTAAATTTTTTTCATTTTTTATAATAATATTATAAAATGTGCATTTTTTCATAATAAAAGAAAAAAAAAAAAAAAAAAAAAAACCTTAGCTGTGTGTTCATTTTAACATGTTCAATATATATAATTATTAATATATAATAATGAAAATTATAATGAATTTTTAAAATATATATATATATATGTATATTATTTATATTATATTTATTTATATATTCATTTATTATATGTTTTATATTAAAATGCCCCAGTGATCAACATATGAGAAAATTTTATACGCATGTTTTATTAATAAGTACAGAATAATTTTTATTCCCCCCAATCATCTTTAAAAAAAAAAAAAGAAAAAAAAAGATGAATATAAATATATACATTCCACTGTACTAATTTAAAAATATATATATGTATATTATGTTTATATATATATATTAAAAGACTTATGTATAAATTAAACCATTTAACAACATTCTTTGTTAATTATATATATTTATGTGGAAAACCTTAATATGTAACAAGATATACATATATATTATATACATAAAGCATTTTCATTAAATATTGTTGTTCTATTTGTATTTTATTTTTTATATATATTTTCATTCTTAATATTATTTTTAATTAACTATTTAATAATATTATATATATATATATATATATATTTTTTTTTTTTTTTTTCCTTTTTTATTGTTTGTTTTATGTCTAAAAAAGTACATATTTAAATTCTACGTGTTATATATTCATATAATTTGTAGGTTATTTATTTCTCCTTTTATTATTATTATTTTTTTTTTTTTGTTAAATTAAATGTTTTTACAGCATCCTTTTTTTTCATCATTTTTATAAAATGCATATTATTTATAATCGATTTTAATATATTTTTTTCTTTTATATACTTCACCCAAAATATAATGTATATTTTCCGTTAGTAATTAAATGTCTATAAATATGTTTATGTAACAAATACAAAATTTGCTTTTATTATTCTCTTTATATGTCTCATATTTCATTTTTTATGTTTGTATTTTTATTTTATATTACTTTTTTTTCTTTTTTTTTTTGTTCTTTATATTTTATGTTTTCTAATTTTTATTTTTTTTTTTATTTTTCTTTTTAAGTTATAATTTTTAAAAAAAGAGAGTAATAAAAAAAAAACATTTAAAAAATTCTCTTTATCATATAATATATATATATATATAATAATAATAATAATATTTTCTTTTTAAATAAATAATTAATATTATAGAAAATTTGTCGAGGGCATATAATAAAAAAAAAAAAAAAAAAAAAAAAGACATATGAGGAACGTAGAGTGTTAAGAAGAGAACAATTCTTAATTTGCTTATTTTTTTTTTTTTTTTTTTCCATTTTATTTGTATAATTAGATAAAGATTATTATATTATTTTACATTATGTGATTATATATATATATATATATATTTTTTTTTTGTGTGTATGAAAAATAAAAAACAAAAAAATTAAAAAATAATTAATAATATATAACATATAACATATAACATATAACATATAATAGTAAGAAAAAGGCTTGCTAAAACCAAATGTAATTTATATAAATAAATCTTCATTTATTATAATGGCTAAAAACCAGTATATTGAGGATAGAAATATTAGAGAACCTAATACCTTATTAGGCGAAGAAACTGAGAAACTAGTAGATTCATTTCATTATGAAAATAACTCAAGTTCTATTTATAAAAAAGTGAATTCAAATAGGAGTAAAAATGGAAAGCATAGTATGGCATTTCACAAATCACTGGCTGTTGTAAATGTAGCTGCAGGATTAGATGGATGTGATGATCAATTATTACCAGCAAGTTTTAGAGCATTAGAAGCAGATTTAAATTTACATCCATCTTTATTAGGATATATAACCTTAGCACAGACTTTAATGTTAAGTTTATTTAGTCCCATATGGGGTTTTTTATCAGATAAATATTCTCGAAAATGGATGTTAGTATTTGGAACAGCTTTATGGGGAATAGCAACTATATTATTGGCTAACATAAATGACTTTGCTCATATATTATTTTTTAGGGCAATAAATGGATTAGCTTTAGGTAGTATAGGTCCTATATCTCAAAGTATTTTAGCGGATGCTGCAAAAAATGAATCCTTAGGTTTATCTTTTGGTTTAGTACAATTATCATCAAGTTTGGGTAGATTAATTGGAGGAGTAGTAACAACAACCGTTGCTTTAAAATATTTCGGTGGTATCAGAGGATGGAGATTATGTTTTATAGTTGTGGGTATACTAAGTGTTTTGTTAAGTATTATAGTGGCATTGTTTGTAGAGGATGCACCCAGACAGGTTCGTAAAAATAAAAAAATGGACTATTTAGATGGGGAGTACAATATTAATACTAATAGTAATAATAATACTACTACTACTACTACTACTACTACTACTAATAATAATAATAATAATAATAACAATATTAATAATAGTCTTGACAATAGTAATTCTTTCACTGGATTAAGTAATCAGAGTACACGAACCTATATATTATATCAGAACATTGTTGAATTGTTAAAAGATAGTTTATCAAAAAAAAGTATTATTATTATCCTTTTAGAAGGTTTTACTGGTACTATTCCTTGGCTAGCATTAAGTTTTAACACAATGTTTTTTCAATACTGTGGATTAAGTGATTTACAAGCAGCTATAATAACAGGATTTTTATTAATAGGTTCAGCTATAGGAGGTGTTATAGGAGGTCATTTTGGTGATATTATGCATGATATATCTAATAAGCATGGAAGACCATTATTAGGGCAGCTAGCCATGTTTGGTAGAGTACCATTAGTATTATTAATATACTTAGTTATACCTAAAAGAAAAGAAAGTTTTGAATTATTCGCCTTATCATGTTTTTGTCTTGGTCTATCATCAATAGCTGGTGTAGCAGTTAATAGACCCATCGTATCAGATATTATAAGACCAGATTATAGAGGTACTGTCTTTTCTTTAACTATAGCAATAGAAGGTGTTGGCTCTTCTTTAATTGGAGCACCTTTGTTTGGTTATTTAGCAGAAAAGATATTTAAGTATCAAAATAATAATTTATTAATATCTGATATGCCAGAAGATATAAGAATAAATAATGCGCAAGCTTTATCAAAAACACTCTTTTATTTAACAATAATCCCATGGATCTTGTCATTTATATTTTATAGTTTATTACATTTTACATATGGAAAAGAATATTTAAAGATGAACGAAATTATTGAAAATGAATATAAGTATGATGACGAAGATGAGGAAACCATGCCAGAAAAAAAAATGTTAACATGATATAATCAGATGAATTTCTTTTTTTTTTTTTTCTCATAGTAGTAAAGAAGATAATTATATGTGTCATCAAAAGTGGTGGAAAATTAAATAAGGGATCTTACAATATGTTTTTGTGGAAGATCATATAAAGGAACAACTGATAAAAAAAAAAAAAAAAAAAAAAAATTAATTAATTAAATAAATAAATAAATAAAAATATATATATATATATATATATATATATATATATATATATATATATATATATGTTAATATTTTTTAATTCATATGAAGTTATAATATTTCTTAATTACATGACCCTTTAGTTTATCTCAATATATATATATATATATGTATTTTTTTTTTTTTTTTTATTTATCTTTAAACATATTTTCTTTTTATTTGCTCATATTATAATGTTTCTCTTGATATACTTAAAACATTTTTTTTTATTTTTTTTAAAAGTTTTTATATATTAATAAAAGAACCCCCTCACATAATAAATAAATATTAAAATATTAAAATATATATATATGTATATGTTTATGTTCATATTTTTAGGTATCGACATTTTCAATAATTTTCTTTTTGCCCACAAAAATATATATACAAACCTTCCTTTTTCATATTATAAATTATGTACAAGGAAAAAATACATATGATTAAATTTAAGTTTGTAATAAATATATAAAAGTAATAAAATAATATTGAAAATATATGTGTGGAACTATAATGTACGTATTCCTTATATATATTTATGATATTTCCTTTAAAAAAAAAAAAAAATTGAGGAAACTATAATATATATATATATATATATATATATACATATAGAATACGCAAATATATAAGTACAAAAATATATTAATTATAAGATGCATGTGTATATAATATATCCCGTCTGGCACTTCTTTAATTTTCCTTCTTTTGCATTTTATCAAAAGTGGTACAACACTTTCAAAAAATATAGGTTATACACTGGTATTAATATATATATATATATATATATATATATATATATATATATATATATAAGTATTTTAAATTAATAATAAATTAAATAAGAATATATTAAAAATAATAAAAAATATAATAAAATAAGATAATGTAAATTATATATAATAATAAAATATATTATTAATATATATATATATATATATAAATATTATATTTTTATTATTGAATCTATAAACAACAGTGTCAAGAAAAACAAAAAAAAAAAAAAAAATGAAAAAAACTTCATCATATATTTCTTAATTTAAAAATAAATTCATATTTTTATAATCCTTTAATAAAAATATATTTAAATATAAATATTTTTTTATTTTATAATATAAAAAATGATTGAACATCTATAAAAATTATATGTTTCTGATTAAAATTGATATACGATAATAAAAAAAATATATACTATATATATTTTTTTTTATATATTATCCTTTTCTATGTAAGAAGTTTACTTTTCTCATGATATATATTAATAAAATCGTTGAACCTTATTTGATTATATTATTTGAACTCCATTTTAAATTAATAAAAAAAAAAAAAAAAAATTAAAAATATAAAAATTATAAATATAAAATATAAAAAGATAAAAATATAAAAATATAAAAAGATAAAAAAAATTAAAAATTAAAAATTAAAAATATAAATAAATGTATATATAATTATGTATATAAATATATAATAAAAAAAATGTCAGGGAAAATTGGAAATATTTCTTATCCTATATTAGATATTGAAAATATAATTTACTTTAATACTAAGATAGGAAACAATATACGTTTGTTTTATGATAACTTTAATAAGGTATATTATTAAAATGCATATATTTTTTTTTTTGTTCTAGTTACACAAAATGTGTATATATGTATGTAGGTATATATGTATGTATATATGTATATATATATATATATATATATTATGTATGTATGTTTTATAATTTTTTTATTTTTATTTGCACAATAACAGTGAAATATATATATAGTGAGCATATTTTATTTGATTATTGTATATACTTATATTTATTTTAGTTTATATTTTTTTAGAATATATATAATTAATATATGTATTATATATATTTATATATATAACCTTTTGTGCATTTTAATATTTCATCATCTCATAATTCTTTATTTTTGAAGGAATATGCTAGAGGAGGTAAGTTCGTAATGTTTGTAGATTACTTATTTTTTTTTAAGAAACGGCGTGAGCTTATTAATTTAATTATCTTTTTAATAGTTGTAAAAAAGTTATCAAAAACTTCTCAACGTAATAGTAACACAAATAATATTAATGAGAATAATGAACAAACAAGTCTTTCAAAAAAAATATCGTCTGATGATAAAGAAAAGATAAAAAAAAAAACAGAAGATTATGCTGATAATGATAAAAAAAAAAATCTAAATGAGGTGAAGGATTATAATTATTATAATGAGCTTTTAAAAAAACATGAACATTTAATTAAAAAAGTAAGATTTATTAAACATACTTTTGAAATAGAAGAAATCATAATATTATCAATATTGCCAAATTTTGAAGATGACGATATTGGAGAAATAAAAAATGAGAAATGTAAAGAATTGTTAGCAAGACTAGAAGAATTAAAAGTAGGTTATAAGGATATAATAATAACTATTGCTGATAAATGTACTATACATAATATATATAATATGTGTAGAACGACATATAAAGGTAAGATATAAACACAAGTAGACATAAATAACAAATATATATATATATATATATATATGTGTGTGTGTGTATATATATGTTTGATGAGCATATTAACAGACAAACATATTTAATGTAGGTATAATCAAATGTACATATTAATATTTTTTTTTTTTTTTTTTTTTTTTTTTTTTTTTTTGAGTAGTTGCGCACCTTTATTTAATACCTAGTTCCATAAGGTCCTGTATGGAATTATTTTATTGGAGCAGCCAAAACGAAGACATCCTATGTAATTAAAAATAAAATGCAAAGAAAAAATATTTGTATATACATACATATAGATATATATATATGTATATGTTTGTGTGTGTGTTCCCACCTATGATCATACATTTATTTGTTACAGAACATACCTTGTACCTTTTTACAGAATTATACATTGTACTACTTTTACATATTTGATGTTCTCAAATACATCCTATTATTATAACGCATGACTATAGATAATTATGTTATATCTATATATTTTTGTTTTATTTTATTTTATTTATTTTTTTTTTTTTTTTGTTTGTTTGTTTTCTTAGATTTCCCATACAACATCGATTCTATAAATTTCCCAGTTGTTGTTTTTATAATTACCAACATGTTCGTAATATTAGATGATGATGAGTATAAATATGCCTTATCAGAAATGCTTAGTTCTGCACTTATTAATAATAAAAATATGTACATGAAAATAAAAAAACACGACATGGCTTATTTTAAGAAAAACTTTATGTATTTTATAGAAAAATATATACGTAATAAAAAATATTTAATAACAGAAGAACATTATAACTTTGATGACAAGAAAAACAATGGAGATGATAAAAATGTAAATATTTATAATAATATTTATAGGGTATATTATATTCATAATATAAATCAAATTTTGAATTTATATTTTATATATAACGTAGATTTAATAGAATTCGCGAAGAATAATAATATGTGTGTTGAAAGTGTGCCTTGTAATAATAGTAGGTGTACTATTCACGGTCCCTCAAATTGTAATGTTTCTTACGATAAAAATAAAACAAACAATAAAAATAATACAAACAATAAAAATAAAGCAAACAATAAAAATAAAACAAACAATCAAAATAATACAAACAATCAAAATAATACAAACAATCAAAATAAAACAAACAATCAAAATAATACAAACCATCAAAGTAATACAAACCATCAAAATAATACAAACCATCAAAATAATACAAACAATAAAAATAAAACAAACAATCAAAATAATACAAACAAGGGAAAATGTATTAACAAAAACATAATCGTAAATAACAACAATGATCATGTGAATCGTGGTCCAAGAGGTAAAAATAATTACAAGAATAAACAAAATAATATACTAGAAAATACGAATAAAAAAGAAAAGTTACCATTACAAGGAATACACACAAGAATGAGTACGGTGAATATGGGTTATAATATAAGAGATTCTATAGGAAAAATATTTAAATATAAACATAAATACAATGAATATTTAAATTATGGTATATTATGTGAATTAAAAATATTATACGAACTAAATATAATAGATTTATTATTTTTATTAGAGGTAGAAGAAATAATGAGGAGATATAATTTGAAATATGAAATAAACGAAACATATTTATCTCTTCATATTAAAGACCTGATACATAATTTATATGTATCTAATAATATTATTTACCTAAACTATCTTGTATTATTCAACCCTGTACATATAAGTAAAATAAAAATGAATGTACTTATACAAATACCCATGGACATAACATTGAAAGTATTATGCCCAAATTTGTTTATATCATCATATAGAAAAAGTAATATTTTGAATGTTAACGAACATGACATCTGTTTAATAGATACAAGTGATAAGGAGAATGAGCGTTCTATGTTTGCGAAAAGGAAAAGGACATATAAAAACGTTGATAAGAATAAAAATATAAATGTAAAAAGTAATAATAAGATAGCCAAGGAGGTAATCATAACAACCTCGGAATCAATCAAAGAATCAACCACAAAAATAATCAAAGAAGCAACCACAAAAATAATCAAAGAAGCACCCACAGAAGCAATCAAAGGAGCAACTACAAAAATAATCAAAGAAGCAACTACAAAAATAATCAAAGAAGCAACTACAAAAACAACCGCAGAAGCAACCACAAAAACAACCGCAGAAGCAAGCATAACAAACATAACAAACATAACAAACATAACAAACATAACAAACATAACAAACATCGAAATGAAAAACATACGATTACCACCTTTAAGCAATAAGTCCGAAACTATTCGCGTTATCTACGTAAGTTGTCTTAGCTCAAATAAAATATACTTGAAAAATATAAATATGTGTTACGACGTTGTGGTGTTCATAAAAATATTAAGGGACTTACGCTTTCCCATTATGTTGAAGGGTAAAAAAATAGACGAATATATAAATAATATAATAAATATACAAAGAAAAGTATATTCAGAAGAGATCGAAAATATTGAAGATGAGAAACGTTTACAGGATGTAGAATCTATAAATAATTCATTTAATAAAAATAATATTGAAAATATATTTCGTATACAAAGATTAAGTTATCTAGAACGTATGGCCAAACTTAGATGTGAAAAGTATTGTAAAGAAAAAAAGAAGAGTAAGAATAATAATTCTAAAAATAATTATAGAAACAAAAGGAAGAAATGTTTTATGTGTAAAAATACACAAATTAATAAAAAAACATATATAGATCAAAGACCTAAGGAATTAATTACGGCATGTATTAAACATTCTTCATTATCATATTTCTTTTTAAAAAAAGAAAAAAACATAATTATAATTAAAGGAAATATAGATAAAAGTAAAACATTATTTAAAAACTTTGTCTTCAAAAGGAAAGTCATATTAAATGTTTATAATTGTGGAACCGTATGTCGTTTTATATTACCACTCTTATGTTTGTATATATGTAAACAAAATATAAAAGCACAAGAAGAAAATAAACAAAAAATTAAATGTATAATATTAAAAGGATGTAAACAAATGGAAAATGTACGTATTATACATCCTCTGATAAATGTTATAAGAAAATGTTTCAAATATATAAAAATAAAATATTTAAAAAAAAAACATTATTTACCTATATCTATATCAGTTAAAAAGAATATATTAAATATAACACATGATGATATATTCATAACCAACAAAATTTATGTTGATAATTATTATTCAAGTCAATTTATTTCATCCTTACTTTTAATTTCTCCTTTTTCAAAAAATAACACAAAACTTTGTTTAAATTATAAAAGTTCCTATAACGAAAATAAAATGAACAAGGATTATACAAACAAATATATTATAAACAAAAAAAAAAAATTTTACAATAATATTAAAAATAATATTAAATATAAAATTAGGTATGTATATAATATATCTCACGAGAAAAAAAAAAAAAAAAAAAAACTTATATTCTTTAAAAAATATATGCTAAAAAATGAATGTCTTTCAGATAAGCGCATTATAAATGAGTTAATTATTCCGTATTCTTATAAAAAAGGTACGAATATACTTAACAAAAATATTCATTCAAATGAAGAAAGCAAAAATAATACAATAGAAAATAATAATAAT
The DNA here is from genome assembly GCA_900257145.2 of Plasmodium billcollinsi. Classification (NCBI taxonomy): domain Eukaryota; phylum Apicomplexa; class Aconoidasida; order Haemosporida; family Plasmodiidae; genus Plasmodium; species Plasmodium billcollinsi. The sequence goes on from LT990231.1 coordinate 328,618, forward strand.
AATAATAATAATTATAATAATAATTATAATAATAATTATAATAATAATTATAATAATAATTATAATAATAATTATAATAGTAATGAAGTGAGTAACCTCCCGGGGGATTATACATTTTACCAAAATATAAAGAAAGAATATAATAAACAATATGGGTTATTTAATACCACATCAAAAGCATTCATAGATATGACGTTATATGTCATGAGAACTTGGGGAGTACATATGAAAGTTAATCATAAAGGTATATATTATGTACAAAAAAAGGAAATGTATCAATTATATGAAGAAATCAAAAATAATACTACTTCTAATAATAATGTTCATAATGATAACAATAATAATAACAGTGATACATATATAAATCACGTTAAACCTAATAATTATTCTTTAGAACAAACGACAAACAATGAATCCTCCTCAATTATTCTCAAAAAAGATGTAGAGAAGAAAAAAAACCAAATGAGCGACAAAATCGTAACAAATTTGTTTGAGGAGGATAACGAAAAAGAAGGAAATAATAATGTGATAAAAAAAGATGATATTATGTTCGAAAGGACATATAATATAGAGACAACAAGAAATAATACACTGCATAAACAGACCAAAGTTTGTACAACAAAAGATCAAAAAAAAGAACATACCCAAATAAATTCAAAAAAAAAAGAAAAAGTAAAGAAATACTTTTATTATCATATTAATAATGATTTAGGTTTATACTATTATTTCATTATAGGATTTATAATTAAAAGAAAGAATTGTACGATTACCTTAAAATTAAATATTAATAATTTAAATGTAAAATACAAAGGAAATGAAATATACAAAATAAAAACAGTAAAGTATCAAGAAGATATATACAATTATTATCTCCTTAATATTCTTTTATTAGTTGGTGTAAAAATATATATAAGAAAACATAATAAATTAAATAAAGATAGTAAACATAATATAAATTTTCAAGATTTAATAGATTCTAAAAGTAAAAATAATAAATTATATATGGTTCATTTTATAACATCTAAAATTAGTATTAATAAAAACAAAATATTAAGACCATTTTATAAAATACAAAAAAGAAAAAAAAATAAAAATAAAATAATTATTATAAATGAAAATAGAGATATGAATATTATAGAATCTAAAAATAATATGGTTTCAAATAATTTGCAAGAAAAAAATTACGTTACAAGCAATTTATTATCTAATATTTCATCTAATAATATATCACCTTTTTTTATATCAAAAAAAAAATACAATAAAATAAAAACTAATAATCATATAGAACAAATTTTAAATAATTATAAAATAAAATATAATATATATGAAAAAATTTATATAAAATATCAAATGAATAAAAATCATTTAATGAGCTTCAAAATTGTTATAGATGCTGAATCTTTTTCAGATGATTTCTTTTCTATATGTATTTTATTTTGTTATGTCTTATTATTTAATATAAATGATAATATAATATTTAAAATCAAAAATATACATAATCAAAACATTAAAGAATCTACTAGAATATATCATGTTGTTTTTATATTAAAATTATTTTTTCATAATTTATTATTTATTTCTTGTACTTATAATAGTATATATATAACAAAAATGTTACATCCTATACAAAATATACACTTTTATAGATATAAAAAAAAAAAAAAAAAAAATGTAATAAATACAGACAAAAAAATAATTACAAATAATCACAATATATATACAAGTTGTATTCATAACAAATATGAAAAAATTCATAAATTTTTTAACGATTCAAAATATATTATAAATGATAAACAATCTTTATATTTATATGTAGATACACAAAATGATCATCGAATTATTTTTATGGTAACCATCTTGTCTCTTATTTTTAAAAATATAATAATTCCTAAATGTGATCATGTACATAAAAGTTTCCCCTTATTTTATCATTATGCAAAAAAATATTTACAAATTTATGTGCAAAATGGATCGAATCAATTTATAAATACTTATAATTTTCAGGACCTTAACAATATTAATTTGTTATATTCTACAAAAAAGCAACGTCCTCAAAGGGAGTCTACGGCAGATCAGAAGTATAAAAGTGGGAAAATAAAAGAGAGTGATGTAATAAAAAACAACAATATAGTAAAAGACGATGATATAATAAAAAACAACGATCTAGTAAAAGACGATGATATAATAAAAAACAACGATATAGTAAAAAACAATGATGTAATAAAACAAAATGAAATTGTGGAAAATATGAACATAATAATAGAAAAGGACAAAATAAAAATTGATAAATATACAGAACCTATTAAATATAACAATACAGGTGATGTTAAATCCACTTCAATATCTACATCTGTTTTATCTTTTGAATCTTCTAATGAATTATCTCATTATTGTATGAATAAATTAACTAAAGAAAATATGGAAATAAATAATAATAATAATAACAATGATCATAATAATAATAACAATGATCATAATAATAATAACAATGATCATAATAATAATAACCATATTGAAGCTGATAAAAGAAATTATAAAATAAATGTATTGCACAAAATGTTTGTTTCATGCTTTAATTTCAACTGTTCTAAGAGGAAAAACATAAAAAATAAAATAATAAAAGATAAGAAAAAAAAAATAAATAAACACAATAATGAGAAGAAAGAAATAAAATGTAGTATACAACACAGAGGAAAAACCCAAATCAACAACAAATTTGTTTTAGTAAATATTACACCTTATATTTTAAGATATTCTAATAATAATAGAAGTTTGAAAAATTTCTCTTGCACAAAAGAAATAAAAAGAACGTTTCCTAGAACATGTGAAAGCTTTGGTATAAAGGAAAAAATTGATATACACAATGTAAACAAAAACAATTATAATAAAATAGATAATACATTGAATGTACATAAAGAAGAAATAGATACTTATAAACAACATACAGATGAAAAAATATGTAAGAAACTACAAAAATATTTATATTTAGATATTAAAAGAAAAAGATATATATCCATATATATGTACAACAAAAGAAAGGGAAAAGACACAAATAATAAGAATATACAAAAAGAAAAAGAAAAAAAAAAAAAACAATTGTCATATAATTTATATTCGAAACTTAATAGTATAATAGATAATCATATGAAATATAACAATATTATAGATATATATAAAACGAACAATTTTATTTATAAAGATGATAATTATAAAAGGATATATACATATGATGAAATCTTAGAAAATGATATAAATATATCTTATTTAGTAAAACAAATAAATATTTTGAACGTTACAATCATATGTGGTATGAGAAATGTGGGGAAAACTTTTCTGAGCAAAAAAATTAAAAATAGTATAGTTATTGATATAGATGAATATATATTAAAAGACGAAATTAAATTTGATAAATTATCCATATCAGATTTTAGATATTATGAATATATAACATTTATTTCTTCTCTATATCTATCTTTTTATATATTAACATTTGATAAAAATTTGCATATACCTAAGGATAAAAGGGGAGCAACAATAAAACATGTAGATATAGGAGTTGAAAAAATAAATCCGACAAATCAGAACAAGCACATAGTATATGATAATAATAATAATAATAGTGATAACCATAATTTGTTACATCAGAATAAAGATAAGGAACCTACAACGAGCAAAAAAAAAATTGACAAAAAAGTATCCTTTTCGGATGTATGCAAAATGTATGTTGATGATCCTAAGTTTGAAAATAAATATTACGATGAAAATATATTTTATACCTTTACAAACAAAGGTATAACATTTTATAACAAAAAAATAAATGATTTATTTTTTAGATTAAGAAAAAAATGTATAGAAGAAAATAAAAATAGAGAGGAACACATGACCAATATTACAATTGTATTAGGAGGTGGTATTATCGAATTTGATAAATCGAAAGAAGTCTTAAAAAAACTAAAAAATATTATTTTAATCAAAAGAGATAAAGATGAAATATATGATATATGTATAAATGATAATATAAAACCGAAATTAAATGGAAATATCAAAGATATTATACAAAGAAGAACTATATTATATAATCAGTTGTCAAATGCTTTTCATTTTATTATACCTTCAGAAGATATGATACATAAATATATTAGACATGCTGAATATAATAAATATATAAATAGAAATGAATTAATAGTAGATAGCTTTTTACGTTTTTTTAATTATCCTTTTTTTAAAAAACCATTAATAAGTGATATAATAGCAAATTATACAACTGATAATAATAATAATGATAAAAATGATGATGAAAATAATTATAATTATTATTATTATCGTGTCTTATATATCAGTTTAAATAACTTGAGACATTTTCCATATATGAATTTATTAAAAGGGGATTATGATATTATACATATAAAAATATATAAATATGAACAAATAAAATTATTACAGCTAGCTGTTTTTCTTATAAGATCGTGTACGTGCAAAGAATATAAAATTATTGTAAAATTATATCCTCAATATTTCTTTACATATAAAGAATATATTATAAAAAAAAAGAAACAAAAAAAAAAAAACTTGAAGAATAAAAAGAAAAGTAATAAAAAATATGGATCTGATAATTATATATGCGAAAATATACTACATATATTTTATAAATATAAAATTAATATATTTGAATTAGATAATCATTTTTTAAAAGTAGCAAAAAAAATATTATCATATAAAAAGGAAAATATATTTTTCATTATTTCCAAAAAAGAAAAAATAACAAATGGATTAAAAATACAAAGTAATTTATATAAATTAAATATATGCCAAGCTGATATTATTAAATTATCAAACGATTATCAAATTTCTTCTACAGAATGTAAATTCTTAGAAAATATTTTTTTTCGATTTTATGTTGATAAAATGAATCAACCCATAAATACATTAATATTTGAAAAACGTCTCCACAATAATTATAAAAATGAACAAAATCATATTTTATATTTTAATGCTATTGATAAATGTTTATTTTCCTTTCTATATAATAATATTACACATTTATCTTACAACAAACGTTTTTTATCCACAATAAAGAAAAATAAAATCCATGATTATTTGGGTAATATTAAAGACGACAACAAAAATGTAAATGTAAATGTAAATGTAAATGAAAATATGCAAAGTGAATATTATTATATACACTCTTCTTATTATAACAGAGTAAAGCCTATTATGTTTTATACGGCCATACAAAATGTGAAAGAAAAAAATTAAGATGAACAGGAAAATTATGATTATTAAAATGTTCTCATAAATTAAATATACTCATCATTCCAATATTGTCAAGCAAAAAGAACACGAGAGAGGTGACCACAAACTAATATGCCGAGTTTTTAATTTTAATCCCTAGAACATTATATAAATATTATAATTAAGGAACACATTGATATATAAAGTATTCATAAGAAGTAACATTTACATACCGACAAATTATTACAAACACGCAAAATATATATATATATATATATATATATATATATATTATGTATGTGCCGCTTATATTCAATTTTTTCCTTTTACTTTTAAATTAAAAAAAAAAAAAAAAAATTTATATAAATATACATATATATATTAACAAAAAATTTGTGAATTAATTACAAAAAAAAAAAAAAAAAAAAAAAATTTGGTTTATTTTTTCAAGTTAGCAAAATATTTTCCATATGAATTTTAAAAAAATTAAAAATTAAAAAAATATTTTTTTTTTTTTTTTTTCTTTTTTTCATGACAAGTATAAAATAATTCAAATGACATAATATACATATATATATATATATATATATATATATATACATATTTTTTGATACCTTTTTAGGTTATTGAAAAGTTAAACATATCGTTATAATTCAACTCATTAAATTGTGCAAACATATTATATATATGCATATTTTGTAAGCCTGGTTGCTGTAAAATGTGATTTTTTCCTTGTAAGGAATCATATAGATATGAATAAAAATTATCCTTTGGATGATTATTTTTTATATTTGATATTATTTGATCATTTTGCTTCGTGTGTACATTTATATTATCATGATCATAAACAACTTCAGTTTTAATTTGTTCTTGTTCATTTTGTTTTATATTAGAACTTGTTAATTTTTCATAATCATTAAATAACATATGTTTATTGATATCTAATACTACATGTTGATTATTTTCAAAAAGTGAGAATTCCTTGGAATTTTTTTTTGCATATTTATTTAAAACTTTAATACTTTTTTTAAGAACATGTTTACAATCATATATTTTAAATTCTTTGAATAATGTAACAATATTATGAATATCATTTAATTGATAATATATATTTTTCCCTGTTATGATTTCAAACAAAAAATTAAATATTTTAATATAAAAATTTAGATTACTTTCATTTTCTATACATTTAATATGATACCAAAAATATATTCCGAAATTTTTAAATTTCCATTTCTTAAAAACTATACCTATGGCTTTAATTGTATTCAACAAAAACATTTTTATTTCGTAATTTGTAAAAATTAATTTCTCATTTCGTTTTATTTCACTTTTCCCATGTTTATTATCTAAACATAAAACTCTTTTCTTTTTATATTTATGTATATAATTCGTTTTGTTACAAGTATTATAAGAAATACAATTATTCGCATTCATATTTATCAACTTATTATTATTGATTTTGTTTATATTAGTTGCATCTCTTATATGCATAACATCCTTCATGTTATTATTCATCTTAATCATCATATCGTTCATATTATTTTTTATTGATGGTCCATTTCTTTTTCCTATAAATTTATTTAAATATTTTAATTTTACCATATTCTTATTATTTCTTATTAAATTTTTAAGAAAATTATATTTTTCTTCGCTAAATCGTTTTTGCGACACCATGTTTTCATCATTATCCTTTTTGGATACTTTTTTCATGCTCATTTTATTAAAACTTCGATTCATGTTTATATTATTATTATGATTGTTCATGTTATTCATCCCATTTATATTGTTCATAAGGTGATTATTGTTTGGATGTAAAGATATTAATGATAATTTATTCATAGCTTCTTCATCCTCTATACTATCCATTTTCATTACCTTATTATTAACAATATCAATTTGATTTTTCTTTATCTTATTATTCCCAATGTTTATATAATTACTTTCATCCTTCTCTACATTATGAATATTCATTTTATTTATATCACATTCTCTATCATTTAACAAATCTGTAGACATGTTCTTATTTATAACAGTATTTATTATATTACTTTTATCATTATCATTATAATTTATCATTTTATTATTATTCAATATGTTTTTTCCTAAATTTATATTTGATATTTCATCTGTAACTAACATATTATCATGCTTTCCTAAAAACATATCATTCATATTTTTTTTTCTTTTTATACATCCCACATCATTTATACTTGTGAGATGATACTTCCTTTTATTATCATCAAGACTATTCAAATATTGAATATTTTCTTGAATATATTTTATGTATTTTACATTCTTACTTATATTTTCGGAGGCTTCACTTTTGCCACATGTACTAAATTTCTTTTTTATATCATTGTTATTTTTTACTTGTGCATTTAAGTTATACATATCGTTATTATTGTTTAATAATTTTAAGGTGCTTATATTGCTTACATTATTTATAGGGTTCAAACCCTTGTTCATATTTACATAATTCATGGTTTTTATATTATTCACACTGTTTATATTATTCACACTGTTAATATTATTCACACTGTTTATATTATTCACACTGTTTATATTATTCACACTGTTTATATTATTCACACTGTTAATATTATTCACACTGTTTATATTATTCACACTGTTTATATTATTCACACTGTTTATATTATTTACACTGTTTATATTATTCACACTGTTTATATTATTCACACTGTTTATATTACTCACACTGTTTATATTACTCACACTGTTTATATTATTCACACTGTTTATATTATTCATATTAATTATGTTGGTTAATCCTTCAGAAGAGTTTGTCTTTAACCCTGACACGTTCATACTACTCTTCGTACTCATATTCGGCATGCTAGCCATTTTATTTATAAGACTAAATCTCCCCTTGGTATTTGGAAAAGTGTTCAAGGTTTTTAATTTTTGAACATTACTCAAGGATCTTTTTTGTTGTATCTCTGTCCCATTTATTAAATGAATAGGTTTATTTTTATTTATTAAAACTGATAAATCATTTATACTTTTCATATTTTTTAAATTTAACATATTTACAATATTTTTATTATCATTGTTTGGAATATGGCTTCTCATGTTGTCCCCATTATCGCTTTTGTTAAAATGCGTATTTAATGTAAGAGCATTATTAACAGCTTGATTATTTCTTACATAATTGTTGTTATTTGAATAATTATTGTTATTTGAATAATTATTGCTATTTGAACAACTCTTGGTATTTACCACATTATTAACACTTACAAGGTGATTATTATTTAACACATGTGTCACATTTGTATCGTCCTTTTTAATATAATTTTCCTGTGTTATACTATAAGAAGAAACATTATTCAATAGATTTCCATTTTTTGGGATATGCATATACACATTTCCCTGTTTGTAAATATCTAACATATTAGTAGTTGATCGTATTGTGCTTTCTCCTAATTTTGTAAGGAAATTATTTTTGCTACTGTTTTGAGAATTCCCAAAATATTTACCACTGATAATATTATTACTATTGTGATTATTGTGATTATTGTGATTATTGTGATTATTGTGATTATTGTGATTATTGTGATTATTATTGTTATTATTATTATTGTTATTATTGTTATGGTAAATATCATTACTATAATCCATCTTATTTATGATTAGAGGGTTGCTCATGTTAATACTTTTACTTCCAGAATATGACCTGTTCATATTAGTAATAATATTATTCGTCACAACCCTATTCATATTATTAAGCATATTATTTGTCATATTATTTGTCATACTACTTGTCATATTATTTGTCATACTACTTGTCATACTACTGGTCATATTATTTGTCATATTATTTGTCATACTATTGGTCATATTGTTTGTCATACTACTTGTCATATTATTTGTCATATTATTTGCTATATTATTTGTCATACTATTTGTCATATTATTTGTCATATTATTTGTCATATTATTTGTCATATTCCTATTTAAAATAAGATTATTATTACTTTTACTTCGTACATTTTTTAAGAACATTAAATTATAATGGGTATTTTTTTTTGAATTGATGTCTCCATCATTTTTTAAAAAACTTACTGCTTTATTATATAATTGAATATTTCTCATACTCTTATCATATGGGTTAAATATTTGTGTACTATTTTTTTGTGATATCATATTGGTATTAAATATATTATTATTGTTTAAATATTTAATATTACTATTTATTATTGTATTATCATTTTTTTTTTTTGTTATTTTATTTTCATTTAATATATGTTCACTACTACAAACATTATTATTATTATCACCATTGTTGTGGTTATTAATGTTGATATTATTATTACTGATATTATTATTAATGATATTATTATTATTGATATTATTATTATTGATAATATTATTACTTATATTATTATTAATGACATTATTATTACTGATATTATTATTACTGATATTATTATTACTGATATTATTATTATTATTATTATTATTATCTTGTCGTATTATACCTGCCTGTTTATCATAAAATCTCAAATATTCCTTTTCTTCATTTTTATTTTCGATTTGATAACTATAAGATACTTCATCTGTGGTTGTTGACAAGGAATCTGTCGTAAAAATATCATATTTTGATTTACCTAAATCCTTTTTTTTATCATCAATAATATTTGTTCTTTCAATATCATTCACATTCATAACATATTTATTATATTCTAAATTCTCGTATGGATTTTCTTTTTTATA
>LT990231.1:343583-366083 GCA_900257145.2 Plasmodium billcollinsi
TTATATATGTGAAATATCAGATATATTGGCGCGTTTAAATTATACTTTGATAGATTTATCAGTTGATATGTGGTTATATATATCATCAAATATTTTAAAACTTAAAGTTATACAAAAAGAAATTGGAAGTAGTACGATGCCACATAAAGTAAATCCTATAGATTTTGAAAATGCTGAAGGAAATTTACATTTAGCTAATTCTTTATTCAAGTTATTTAGTTCAAAATTACCAATAAGTAGATTACAAAGAGATTTATCTGATTCAACTATTCTTAGAAATTTAGGTTCATCCTTTGCGTATTCTCTAATATCATATAAGTCATTATTAAGAGGATTAAACAAAATTGATGTAGATCAAAATGTTATGAATGAACAACTTAATAAAAACTGGTGCACTTTAGCAGAACCCATACAAATTATTATGAAAAAATATAATATTGCTGATTCGTATGAACAACTTAAAAACTTTACTAGAGGTAAATACATAGACAAAGAATGCATGAATCAATTTATACAACAAAATTGTAGTCATTTACCAAAAAATGCAATCGACGAATTGATGAATTTAACACCTCACAATTATGTTGGCTATGCAAGCTATTTGTCAAAAAATGTGGAGCACTTCTCACAAGAATATATAAAAAAGAATTAAAAAAAAAAAAAAAAAAAGTACATATATATATATATATATATATATATATATATATATATTAAAAAATATAAAAGAAGTTACTGCAAGTTGGGTACGCCCACGCCTTTATATAAATAATTTAGGACCTTATAACATGTACGCCTATTTAACATAATGCGTACTTGGAGAAATATGGTGCCCTAAAAAATATTTTTAAAATTTTATGTTTTATGTTTGTCCCTTATTATTTCATTTTATATTTTATATTTTATATTTTTTTTTGTGTTGTACAAATTATTACTACTAAAAACATTAATAAATTTTTTTTCATAAAAAAAAAAAAAAAAAATACATACATGGAAAAAAATATATAAATAGCATTGTCAAATATAATGTTATTTTATATTTTTTTCAATGCGTGTATTATATATTTCATATCTAAAAACCATGTATATAATAAATATTCAAACGTATACACAATCGAAGTGGTGACATAAAAAATTCGAATGTATATATGGCATTTTATTATATAAAAAAATAAACACATCTATATATATATATATATATATATATTATATATGTCAATGTTTTAAAATGAACAGAATTATATGAATATAGCAAAAGCTAAAACAAATGTTGCTGAAATTAAAGCAACAAATTTATTTATTGAAGCCATATTGCTAGAATTACTTAAGAGGGTTGTTTCCGTTCCACAGTTTGTTGCGTTAGTATTGTTACATTCTTTTTGATCTTTAGATGGATTGTGTGAATGATTATGTCTAGATCCTTGTATATTTCCATGTTTTTCAGTAGGTTTATTATCTGGTGAAGATGGTAATTTTTGGGTTTCACCTTTTTCAGTTTGTTCAGGTTGTGGAGTAGGACTTTTAGGGTCAGCAACTTGAGTGGGTTGAGCATTTGAGTTATTTGGTTCTTGAACTGCTCTATTATTTTCTGTATTATTTGCAGCATTATCAGAAGTTGGATTTTCTGAAGAGTTGCTGGTAGGTGCTGCTGCATTGTTAGTAGTTGTGGTAGTAGCGGAAGTATTATTATTATTTGAATTTCCAGCATCACTAGTATTAGTATTTTCACCACCAGTTGCACCGGTACCTGTAGTAGTAGTAGAATTACTATCAGTCATACTTCTCCTTATGCTCATATTATAAGCATTGTTTATCAATTTGTTGCTATATTTACTTTCATTACTAATATTTAAGGAAACAAAAATAAATAAATTTATAATAGACAATGTTTTAATTACCTTCATTTTGACTAATATAATATGTTAAGAATTAATAAATACAATTATTTTTAATTAATTATTAAACAATATTAAATTACAAAATGAAATTTAATATAATTAAAATTTTATTATTATTAATAAATAAATAAATAAATATATATATATATATATTTTCTTCTATGATTATCTTATGAATATATTTTTTTATAAATAGTTCTTTTTCTTTTTCTTTTTCTTTTTCCTTTTCTTTTTTTTATATTTGTCTTGTTTTTTCTATATGTCTAAAAATATATAAATTAAAAAAATTTTTATAATGGAAAAAATGGGAATTGTAAATTGATTAGTCCAGATTTACTTATATATAATTCATATGTTTATTAGAAAAAAAAAAAAAAAAATGTTTTTTTTTTTTTTTTTTTTTTGTGTGTGCATTTGATTTATTATATGAAAAGATACTAGGTTTTATATCGTAATTGATTAAAATAAATATTAATGCACCTTAAAATGAAAATAAAATTAAAAAAAAAAAAGAGTTTTACTGCACATATATGTATTATATATGTATTATATATGTATTATATTTGTATTATATTTTAATTATATTTGTATTATATTATATTTATATTATATTTATCTATTTTTTTTTTTTTATAACGTGGTGAAAAATTATCCGAGGGATAAGTGTGCAATAATAATAGTATTCAATAAATAAAATAATATTAAATTTGGTAAGGTTTTTAATTGTAATTGTTATATTATAAATATTTATTCTATTAAATATAGATTATTTATATATAATAAAAACTTGTCAATGAATTATATATATATATATATATATATATATATATATATATATATATATGTTTATATGTTAATTTTTAATTTTTTTTTTTTTTTTTTTTTTGTTATTTAGAAAAATATATTAAACGAATAATAACAAAAACAATATAATATAAATAACAATAGAAAAAAATGGATGGAAAGAATAAGAATTCAGTAATATACATTTCGTACCAAGTAAATATCCATCCTTACATATACATTTAACTCCTATATTATTTATATTTATACATATTTGATCATCAGAACATCCACCATTATTTATGGAACATGATTTTCTATTTTGATCATTCATCATATCATATAATAACATATCATCTGTTACATCTTTTTCTACTTTATTATATCTTAGGGCGCTGTAATGTGGCACCTCATCATCTATATTGTCTAAAAATAAAAAGATATATAAATAAATATAATATTATACATATATATATATATATATATATATATATATTTATTTATTTATTTATTATTTTATTTTTTTCGTGTGTGTACTGTATTTTATATATTAATATACAAATATATTACCAAAATGTAATCTATTTGGAGGTTCTTGACCTCTTTCTGCATTTTCATTAATTTCAAGTTCTAAAGTTTCTTCTTTTGTCTCTGGATTATTAGAATTATGTTCTGATATATCAACAGAACGTGTTGCGTTCTCACTAGAATTTTTACTACTATCTAAATTAGGATTACTGTTCTCTTTTTCTTCAGGTTCTTTTTGGATAGTTTGTGAACTTTTAGAATTTCTCTTTGATTCATCATGTGAAATATCATTTGCTTGTTTATCTGATGAACTAGAATTTTTTTGATTTATCTTAGTAGGTAAAGGACCTTCTTCTTTTAATTTATGTTCATTACTTCTATTATTATTTTCATTCCCTTTATTTGCACTTGGAACAGCACCTTCTCCTTTTTCGTCATTCATTAATCTTCTGACAACCAAAAAATTTTCATTTCTATTATTTAAATTCAAACTATAAAAAATAACAAAAAAATAAATATATGATAGAATACATAATATATTCATTTTACTAAAATCTTGACAAAAAAAAAAAAAAAAAAGTTAAAATATTAAAATGTTGAAATATTAAAATGTTAAATGTTTAAATATTGAAATATTATAAATATATATATATATATATATATATATATATATGTGTAACCATTCATGAGTCAAAACGTTTTTTTTCTAATTTTCCATAATTTACAAAAGGTAATATATATATATATATATATTTTTTCTAAATAGTTATTAAAGGGTGAAGAGGAAATATAAATAAAAATTTATTTTAAAAATTAAAAAAAAAAAAAAAAAAAAAAAGGAACAATTAATCGAAGAAACTAGCCAAGATTTTTTTAGATTTTCCAATCAAATGCATGGTACTACATTTGGTTCCATTCAATGATAAAAATTTTCATTAACAAAAAAAAAAAAAAAAAAATTAAAATGAAAATGAAAATGAAAATATATTAGAGCATGCTTGAATAGATAAAGAAAACATATATACATATATATGTATAACAGAACAAATATATATTGTTATAAATTAATGAAATGGTGTAAACACATATATATATATATATATATATATATATATATATCTTATATTAAAAAAAAAAAAAAAAAAAGCATGTATATATGTATACATCCCTTTAAGTTTTCAAACATTTTGATTTTTTTATATTTCAATATAATATAATATTGTAAATTAAAAAAAATTAAATGAAATATCAAAAATATAAATATAAGGTTGTAGATATAAAGAATTATAGAAATATAGTTATACATATAAGGAATTATAAAAATCAAGTATAAATATAAATATAAATATATAAATATATATATATATATATATATATATATATATATATATATATATATATAATATTATTAAAATGATGTATAGATACAAAATAAAAAGTACATACAGATATAAAAACACTATAAAAATCAAGTGTATATATAAAATATATTATTATGGTAAGATTTAAACATTTAAAATTATGTAAAATGAATATCTTAAATTTTATTAAAACAACACATAAACAAAAATTTAATTTATTAACAATATAACAACAAATATTGTTATAAATGAATTAAAAATTAAATTTAAAGAAGAAGATGCTAAGGAAAATAATTCAACACATTCAATACCTTCTAATTTATATCCTTCTTTACATTTACATTTTACTCTTCCTTTCCCAACATATTCACATATTTTATCATCTCCACAATCCCCATTATTATGTTTACATAAATCTTCATTATCTAAATCTTCCTTATTATAAGTATCATAATTTGAAGAATCATCATCTTCGTCATCTTCATCTTCTTCATGTTCTTCCTCCTCTTCTTCCTCGCCTTCTTTGTTCTCTTCCTTTTCTCCAACATGACCATCTACAAAGGATCAATGAAGAATTGAAATTTATACGATGGTGTATGCAATAAGTATAAATGGGAATATAAACGTATAAATAAATATGTAAATAAATACATACATACACATATATATATATATATATATATATATATATAAGAATATATAACATTTTTTTATTTACCTGAAGTTGATGAACTTGGTTGAGCTACCTTTTCAGGGTTAGCTTCACTTTTTTTTTTATCATCAACCACTGGGGATTTTTTTGGTGACTTTTCTTGAACCTTATCTATTTTTTCACCACCTTTTTCTTCTTCTTTAACACCATCCTTATCATTCGTAATTTCTTTGGGATTTTCTTTTTTTTCACTTTCTTTTCCTTGTTCAGAAGTTTTATTTTCATCCTTTTTTCCTTCTGTGCTAGATGAATTGGGGGAAACACTTGAAGATTCATTTCTTCCAATAGTATCACTAGTACTTCCTCCGTCCACATTTGTTTTATGTTCATCTAAAATTCTCCTATTTAACATTCTTCCATTTTCTGGTACTATATTATAAGAATAATTGATATACAATTTATCAAAGTATATGGTACAAATTATTAAAAAATCAACTACTATTAAAAATTTAACTATCCACATTTTTTTACAACTTATAATACATCTGAAAATACAAAATATGAATTCATATATATATATATATATATATATATATATATATATATATAATTATTATACTTTTTAAATCAAAATATTATAATATTAATAATAAAATGTGTTGAAAAAGTATGATTATTTAAAAAATTTTAATATCTTTTAAAGATACAAATCTTTCAATTTTAATAATTGAAGATATATATTTTATAAATATTATTATATATTAAATTTTTCATATTTAATTTTTTTATTTTTCTTTCGAAAATTATAAAAAATATATAACAATTTAATTTATATAAATGAATATAATCTGTGAATTTTGTGTTAATTTTAAATTTTACAAAATTTATATGATACTTTTTTTTTTATTTTTTATTTTATTTTATTTTTTTTCTTTTTATATATTTACAAAAATGTCCAAATGGATGTATAATAAGTTTAAAAGATTAGGGAAGAAATATGATCGTGTACACATATAATTTAAATGGTAACACATTCGTGTTATTTTATATACAAATTAATATATATATTATGATAGTTATATGTATATAATATATATAATTACATACCTAGATATATATTTTTTAATTTGGTATTCACTGGAAATAATAAAACAAATAATTATTATATTATATAAATAAATATATTTATAATATATATATATATATAATATATTTTATTAAACTTTTCACAATTACACCAAATTAAAGAAAATTTCTTTCCTTTGATAAGATTGTATAAATAAGTTATACATTAAAGCACGTTCAAGAGTAATTAAAAAAAATTAAATGATAAAATAAAAAAAATAAAAAAAATTCATTTATCAATTTTTTTAATAAATTGCCACACTTTTATAATAATGAACATAAAAAGATGCATGATTTTTTCTTTTTTTTTTTTTTTTCTGTTTTTCTTTAATATATTTATTTCGTAATTTTTGCATGTTCATACTATAATATTTTTCAATTAATGAAAATACAAAATTAAAAATATAAAATAAAATTCCCAAATGGGGAAAATATATAAAAAATTAAATAATTGAGTAATTTATAATGATATCATATACATATAATTTTATTAAATATATAATTTGATCTAATGCACTTATTAATGATCAATTTAGATA
This sequence comes from Plasmodium billcollinsi, assembly GCA_900257145.2. Taxonomy (NCBI): domain Eukaryota; phylum Apicomplexa; class Aconoidasida; order Haemosporida; family Plasmodiidae; genus Plasmodium; species Plasmodium billcollinsi. The sequence goes on from LT990231.1 coordinate 350,467, forward strand.
TAATTTATTTTTCAGAAATGATATCGAATTAATAAGATAAAGTTATTCATATATTTTTTAATTATTTCTTTTTTTTTACACCTTAAAGAGGGATAAAATAAAAATATAATAAAAATACGCCCTGTAAAATATATATATATATATAAACACATATTACATCATACATAATTATTTATCTTATATGAATGTGTACTTGTTCAACTTTAAGCTGTATTAACAGAAGACTATATGTGATCTCTTTATATCTTTATGTAGCATATTTGTCTTTTAGTAAAAGTATTATGATTACACACATGTGCCTTTTTCTTCATTTCGATTTTTTCCTTCTTTAAATTTATCTTTGAAAATTATGAGTATGTATAATCCATGAGTCACATAATGTCATTCCTGTGTTTACATTGTTTATTATTTTGCATATTTCAAAGGAAATAGAAACCTTTATAAATCGTTATCCCATATATATATATATATATATATATATTTATTTATTTATTTTTATTTTTTTTCATCCACTTAGCTATTTTTCAAAAAAAATTATAATTATTTTTAAAATATTCACCTGAACTTGATAATAAATTTTTAATTATGTTCAGCTTCATCTTTTTTTCTTTGTTATGATGGAAATAAAAATATATTCCTTAAAATATAATAAAAGCTTTGTTTTAATTCTTTTATTTTAAATAATTTTACATGAACAGTACATGTAAAAAATACAGAAAACAATGAAATAAACTGAAAAGACATAGAATAACAATATGAACAGTTCATATTTCTCTTTTCTTTTCTTTCTTTCTTTCCTTTTTTTTTTTTTTTCTTTGCTCTTTTTATTTTATTCTAGCTATATAAAATATTATTATGAACAGGAATAATTTTTGGGAACTTTATAACAAAAAAAAAAAAAAAAAAAAAAAAAAAAATAGCAGAATTGTAATAAAAATAATTTCCCTATTTTTTCTTAATAATATATATATACATATATATTAATTTATATTTATATAAGGAAATTAATTGTATGTTGGCCATATATTTTTTTTATGATTACATGTAAATGATTATTCGTTTTTTATTATACATAGTGTAGTTCTATCATGTTATTATTTTTATCTTTTATAAATATAACATATTGTACCCTTAAAAAGGAACAACAAAATATTCACATTCAATTTAGTAGTATGGGAAATTAATTTTTCATTTATGTAAATATATATATGTGTGTAATCATATTATGTAGGATATAATATATATACCAAAAAAAAAAAAAAATTAAAAAAAAAACAAATTGTAGATATATTAATTAAAAGGTGTAAAGTTCTACAATAAAACAAGAATTTTTATTTTATATATTTGTTTTTTGTTTTTTGAATACATGTACAGCAATATAGGAAAAGGAACAGAAAAATTATATATATATATATATATATAACTACATTAAAAGGTTTAACAAAAATTTATATATATATATATATATATAAAAGTATAAAATATATTTCTTTTTTACATATATATTTTATAATAAATTAAAATTCTTATCTTTATCTAAAACTCGTAACTTTTTAAATTTAATAATGTTAGCTCCTATATATATATATATAAATTTATTTATTTTAATTTTCCCACACAACATATATATATAAAAACCCACAAAAAATATATACATGTTTTGAAATCTCTTTTTTTTTTTTTTTTTTTTTTCTTATTTATTCAATTTTTAAAAATTAAGCCTATTCTGATCATTTTTCATGATTTATATTATACTATATTATATTACATATATAATATATGTATATATATATATATATATATATATATATATATATATATATATGTGTAATTTTATTTTATGTAATTTTCCATTTTTTTTTCCCACTAATCTATATTATAGTTAATATATTTTATATATATTTTTTTTTTTCTTTTTATAATTTCTTGTTTCATATGTTTTTTAATTTATAATTATATATATATATATATATGATATATTTATTTTATTTCATGTTGTGTGTGCGTGCTTACTTTTGTGTTTTAAATTATATTATATAACATTATATCTTATCTTTTTTCTGATTTCATTTACTATTTTTCTTATTCTATTCTATTTTATTACTATTTTATTTTTTATTTTTTTTTTGTGTGCGTGCAAGAATGTTTATACATATAGATAGACCCTGAACATACAAATATATGAATATATATATATATATATATATATATATATATATATATATTTATTTATTTATTTATGTATAAGTAAAGAGGTGTAATTTTGTGTATTTCAGAATTTTATATGAATCCACAAAATTATTGTTAATTTATATGAGACCCATTAATTGTATTGTAGTTCATTATGAATAAATAGAGAAAAAATGGATGATGATAAATATAAAAAGTTCTATGTCTACAATCATGGGCTTACAAAACAACCATTTTACGAAAGAAACGTGAATGATAAAGGAATTCATTTGAAGGAATTAAAAAGACTAGAAAGAGTTGATGAACTTAGAATATATAATAATGTTGATAAGATTCAAAATAAGAAAGAAATTATTTATAATAATATAAAGAGCAAAAATATACTAGTAAGAGTAAATCAAAATAATAATGAAGAGAAAAAGAAAGAGGAAATGAATTACACCTGTGCGAATAACAAATACGTTACATTGAAAAACAAGGTGCATGCTAACAAATATGTAAATAATTCAAACATAAATAAAATAAAAATAGTCCCTATAATTAAATGTAGTAATTATAAAATAAAAAATAATCCTATATCACATTTGAACACGAACTATGAAAATAAATTTGTCAAGTTATCCAATTTTTCAAACATAAAAAGTGGTCGTTCCCATAAGGATAATGTAATAAATGAAACAATGGATCAACATAAGTCCGAACAGTTAAATAATGATAATATAAAAAAATTATTATATGATTATTGTATCTTTCGTGAAGATACTATAAAAACTAAAAAGAATATTTCATATAACAATATGAATAGTTTTAACGACAATGAAGAAAATATAAATTACATGGATAATAATAATATTAAGAGTAATAGTAGTAGTTATTTTAGTTATTTAAATAAATCCAACCAAAACAATATAAATCATACACATTTGAAAACAAAATTTCTTAACGAGAAAAATAGTCATACACAAAATGAGCAAGTCATATCATTCCTTGATGAGTTACAAAATAATCATAATTCAGTTAATAAATTTCACAGTAATATTTATGATAAAAATAATTCACTTGTTAATTATAAATCTGATAAAGACATAGACCTTGATAATAAGATGATGAACATAGAAAAAGATAAAAATGGAATCATTAAACTGGAGAAAAAGAAACATGAAGAAAAATATTATAATAATATAATTTTAAATCCATTAAATGATAATTCAAATAATGTTGTTATTACAACTTGTGCTAATAAAGAAAGTTTCAGATATAAAGATGGATACCGAAACACCACAAGTGATATGATAAACAAGATTTTTGAAAAGATGATGAATGAGAAAAAAAATATATTAAAAATGAAAAATTTTAATGATGTTATTAAAAAAAAAATTACAATGGCAAAAGAAAAAATACTTATTTCAAATAGTACGATTAATATGAAAAAGGTTTGTTTTTATAATTCTAAGGATGAGGACTTATTTAATGAAAAGGAAAATAGTTATAAATATGGTGTAAAGAGGGAAAATCAAGAAGATATAAATGTAATAAAAAATAATATGAAAAGTGATAATATAAATAATGAAAATAATGATAATAATGATGATAATAATAATAATAATAATATAAATAAAGTTAAAAACAATTGTATACGTAAAAATATTCATATAAATAATAAGAAGAAAAGGGATGATTTCCCTTTTAATAATAGTGCTGCGCTATTATTAGATTTTCATTTGTGTAAAAGGAAAGTTTTGGATATACTTAAAAATGTGCATTCACCAAAAAAAAAAAACAAGATTTTAACAAATCATAATCATAGTAGTAATAATCAAAATTATCATAGTAGTGATAATCAAAATTATCATAGTAGTGATAATCAAAATTGTCATAGTAGTGATAATCAAAATTGTCATAGTAATGCATGTAATAAACTTAAAAAGGATGAAGAAAAAAAGAGAAAAAAAAAAATTAAGAAAAAAAATAAAATGAAAAATAAAAGCAATAATAAAAGTAAAAATAAAAGAGAAACTAAAAGTAAAAAAATTAGCAATAATAATAATAATAATGATAATATGAATAATCAATGTGATAACATGGGTAACCAAAGAATAAATAATGAAAATATGGATAAACAAAATGTTAATATTCAAAATGAAGGTAATGGTTTTAATAATAATAATAATGATCTTTTAAATGTTTATATATCACCTAATGTGATTAATCATTCTTTATCTTCAACTTGTGAAAAAAAAAATAAGGAAGATAACAAAATGAATGACCATAAATTTCTTAATAGTAGTAGTAAAATGAAATTACCAGAGATAAATACGAATAGCTCAAATGAACAAATTGCTAATGTGTCAAATGATGAAATGTTAGTATATCATAATTTAAGCGTATTAAGTGTAAACGAACAAGGAGGTGTAACAGAAGAATCGAATAGCATAAAACGCACATATTTTGTGGATCAATATTATGATTCATATAATATGAGAAATGAAAAAATAAAGGGTAATAATATGCAAGTAGGAGATATATATAATGTAAAGGAAAATATAAAAAGAAATATAAAAAGTGATGGTCGTTTTGATGGTGTCAAAACCAACATGATGAGAAAAGATAATAGTTATGCAAGTGGTTTATCTCTTAACGAAATAAACTTTATTAGTAATAATGAAAATTATTTAAATAGCTATGATATATCATGTGGTGAGAAATATATCCCAAATAAAGAGGAAGAGGATGAGGAACTTTGTTCAAATAATATTCTTGTAAAAGATATAGAAGAAAAGAAAATGTGTGGTAAATTATTTTTTGAAGAAATTTGTGTATTCAGAATAAATGAAAAGAATGAACATGAACATGGAAACCTAAGAAAAAATAATCACAATGACGATACTCATAAGTTGTATAGTAGTTATGAAAATATTCAAAGTATTAATAAGCAGAGTACGAACCCTTTTTGTAAAAAAGATATAATGGAGAAGAGTCAAGGGACTAATTTATTTTATGATAATTACATTAACACTGTGGACATAACAAAGTTAGAATTAAATAAGAATTGTTACCAACATATTAATTATGAAGTTCAAAATTTAATTAAAAAAGAAAATTCATATGCAGCAGAAATGAATGTAGGGTTAGTGTTTCGGAAGTATATTCCTGTTCTCATAAATTTGTCATGTAATTATTTGCTTATAAAAAAGAATGAAAAGAATGTGATTACTTGTATATCATATACTAACATTATAGACGTAAAAATTGTAAAGAAGAGTAAAAAAAACAAGGAACGGTTTTTATTTAAAATAGTTTATGTATTTAAAAAGAAAGAAGAGAAAACTGAAAAAAATGTAACTCTTTTATTTAGAGCAAATTTAATGGAAATTTTTGAAAAGATAAAAGGACGAGTAGATTATTGTATAATACCAAATGAAGATGATAAAAATATTCTATTACAAGACAAAAAAGAAAAAGGAAAAAAAAAAAACGAGCAACAGGAACAGGAGGAAAATATGAAAAAAAGAAAAAAAAAAACACAAGAATATGTAGATATCGAAACGGTATATGAATATGTAATAGAAAAATATAAAAGAGTACATGTATTATATTTAGGACGTTTATTACAGATTGTTGAAAAACTTTTTAAAAAATATATATTAAAATATTCATTTCATAAATTAAGAATAATTTATGAATATAAAATAGAAATGGAAAAATTAAAAAAAAATTATATTCAATGTATATATGATATAAGTGACAAATTAGAATTCCTTATAAAAAAAAAAATGCAACATTATTTTAATCATGTAATAATAAATAGTTATGAATCAAGTTTTATTAATTATCAAATTAAGACAAATGATATGTTATATAATTTACTTTTAAAAGAAAAATCTGCTTACCAAAATCACTTGGGTAAAAATTATATTTTAATATTATACAAAGTATTACTTAGTATGTATAAAAAAAAAATGACTATCTATTTTAGATCTTTTGTATACAATAATATAAAAGTAAGTAAAAAAAAAAATGCATTTGCATATACATTAACTCGTGTAAATAGTATATTAGTTTTATATGAAAGACGGATAAAATCATTTATCTTTTCCAAATTAAAATTTAATTATGATCATGTATCATATTTTTGTTTTATTATGTATAAAATATATTTAAGAAGAATTTTTTTTGGATATCTACGCATACGAGATAATCGTATCAATATTAAAAATATGATTGAAAAAAATGTGTATAGACTTGTTAAATTAATTTCAAAAATAAGTGATAATCATAAATATAATGCATTTTTAAAATTACAAAAATATGTATATGAACAGAATGAAAAGAAAAATAAAATGATATGTGATAATTTAATATATGCAAATAATGAATTGTGTAATAATCTAGACAAAATAGCTATTGAAAAAGGAATTAATCAAATGGATTGTTTAATCAAATTTAAAAGAAAAGAATGTTTAATGAAATATTTCTATACATTAAAAGGTCCACAAATTAATACTGAACGTTTCTATTATTGTATAAGATATTGTAGTATTTTTTCATTTGTATTAAATAAAATTATACAGAAGAAAGTGCAATATGTTTTTTTCCAGTTTGTGCTTAAAACATTGCAACGAAATAATAAAAATAGATTAACACATGCAATCAAATTATTACAAGTGTTAGTACAGAAAAAAGAAAAAAAAAGTGTTATAGATTTATTACAATTATATGACAGATACCCATATATATTTCAGTACAAAGATTTAACAAAGATAGAAGTTTTTGTTATTTGTGTACAAAATTTTGTAACTGTATATAACAGAAAGCTCTTATTAAACTTTTTATTAAAATTGCATTATTTAAAATATCAAGAGCAGTTTATGAAAACATATAATGGTATTGGAAGTATATACAAATTTGTTCATGTCCTGGATAAGAAGCTCATGAATAATATGCGTGAGTCATTCCGGATAATATTACAAAATTATAAATTTCGAAGAGAAAAAATGGACATGAAGATGGAACAAATGGATATGAAGATGGAGAAAATTGATTTGAATATGGGGCAAATGGATGTAAAGATGGAACAAATGGATGTAAAGATGGAACAAATGGATGTGAAAATAAAAAGAACGAACAAGAAGAAAGCAAAACAAATACATGTTAATTACAATAATAAAGCATTTTCTTCATCATCTCCTTCACCTCTGTTACGTTATAATAAATATAAGGATATATCATCGAACTCGGCAAGTCTCATAAAGAAGTATCCTTTCTTCATATACAATTCGGAAATATCTCCGGACTGTACAACCATGGCGGGTAAATTTTATAATAAAAAAAAATAATAAGTAAATGAATGAATATATATATGTATGTATTTATATGTATGTATGTATTTATATGTATGTATGTATGTATGCCCGTTTTATACATACCTCTTTTCATTTATACCGCTTAGCAGATGATAAATTATCGTTACCATCGAACGACTCGGTTACACACATATTTTCCTACGCATACGAAGGTAAGCATAAATAAATAAATATATATATATGTATATTTATTTATTTATTTATTATTTTTTTGTAGATATGGATAAGATTAAGAAAAAAATATATGATTTCAATAACAAAATGAGCAATGTTGATTTATAGAAACGGCAAGGACTATGAATACACTGATCGATAAGCCAACACATACATATATATAGTTATATATATTTCCTTATTATTTGTCTTTTTGGTTTTTTTTGTTGCATACGATACAAATGTCATTGTATTATCTCCACATTTTTTTTTTTTATGGTAAAAAGGAAAAAAAAAAAATAAAAATAAAATAAAAATAAAAATAAAAATAACAATAAAATAAAAATAAAATAAAAATAAAAATAAAATAAAAAATTGCAGCGTTATTTATATATATATATATATATATATATATATATATATATGTATATATTTATTTATCTTTTTAAATCATTAATATAATATGAAAAGTGTTTAAAAAAGAAAGAAAAATATGACTCGTTCATAATTTTTTAATTATATTTTATTTTTTTGTTCATTTGGCTATCTATTCATTTCATAATATAAATACATGTTCATATATATATATGAATATGCATATATGTATATATGTGTTTTTTTTTTTTTTTTTTTTTTTTTTTTTTTTTTTTTTTTTTGGAAAATATAATTAAGTTATATACGAAAAAATAAATCCATTTTGAAATATATCAAACTACATGTTCACAAAAAAAAGAAAAGATTAATTTAAATGACAACTATTTAAATTTTTATAAATAAATGAACCACTTTAAATACAAAAGAGTAAAAACTGCATGTAAAATATAAGTATATGTATAATGGAAATAACTTTATAAAATTTTTACGAAAAAAAAAAATATATTAAAATATATAAATATGAATAAATAATAATATATATATGTATGTTATATGGAATATATAATATAACGTATTTCTTTTCTGTATTTTCATATATACAAAACATAAAAAATATGTTAATGTTCTTTTTTTTTTGGTTCCTATTTTATACAAAGTCAATATCAAAGGAATTTCCACATGAACACTTGGAGGAAATATTTTGTATATTTTCAATTGTAAACTTTTTAGATATAAGATTATTAATGTAATGTATTTTGCTATTCCTTAAAATATCAATAACTTGTTTGTCGATTACTACAGTACAATCTTTATCATAAACTATTTGTTCTTTATCTTTTATTTTATTTTTATCAATTAATGAGAAAGAATACTGAAATCCCGAGCACCCTCCTGCTTCTACACAAACTTTTAAAGCTTTGGAATTTTTATATTTTAAATTTATTTCTTTCATTTTATTTATAGCATCATTCGTTAATTCTATGATAGGTTCTTTGTTTTTTTTCTCTACATCTTTTACGGAAGAAGAAAAATAACATTTATTACTTTTTGAAGAAAAATAAATTTTATGTTTTATTATATTGTTTAATGAATTAAACTGTTTGCATTTTGTACTTAAAAAATTTAACATTTTGTTATAATTTTAAAAATACGAAAATAAATAAAATAACACACATATAAATATATTACATAAATATGTTTTTTTTTTTTTTTTTTTTTCTTTTGTAATTAAAAAAAATTACACATTTAATAAAAATCCATGTTCATATTAAATGGCGTTAAGAATAAAATCCTCAACTTATTAAATCAAATATAAATATATATATATATATATATATATATGTATATATATTTAATAAATGTTTTTAAAATGGTTATTTCTACATAATTCAAACAATTCAACTTTTATTGTAAAAAAAAAAAAGAAAATAATATAAATAAAAGATATATATAATATATATATATATATATATATTTTTTATTTTTTTCAATTATTCAAAAAATTTTTCAAATTACATGAAATGAATAAAAAAAAAGAATATACCCCAATATTGAAAATTTCATTTTTATATTTAAAAATATTTGAAAAATTCTTACATGGAACTTTTACGTTCGTAGATTTTTATTTATACATTTATATCGTATAGCATTTTACAAGTGGTTAAATATTATTAATATTTTAAAAAATTATAAAAATGGTGATATTAATTAAAAGATACTCTTTTAAAGTAATAAAAAGAAATATATATATATATATATATATATATATATATTCTTATTTACACAATTATATTTTATGACAGTTATTTTTTTATTTTTTTTGTAAAGTTTAAAAATTGATATAAATGCACATATATATTATTAAATGAAAATAACAAAAGAAAGGTAGACATTGTATCTCCTATTTTTATGAAATAAATAAATATTATGTATATATATATATATTTATTTATTTATTTATATTTATTTATTTATTTATTTATTCTTAATGAGTCTACTAAAAAAACAAAGAATAAGATAATTGAATTCATATAAAAGGCCATCCTACTTAAATATATATAAATTTATAAAAAAGAATAATAAGAATAGCTATGTAAATATATATCAGATATAAAATATTTATGAGCAACTATAGAATTAAAAAAAAAAAAAATGTTTACGAAAGAATAAATAAAAATGTCTACAGTATATATGTGTATATATATTAATAATATCATTTATTTGACAAAAAAGAAAAAAAATTTCCACAAAAAAAATGGAAAAAAATGAAGAAATGTATAAATTTCATTAATTTTATAAATTGCATGTGACAAAAAAAAAAAAAAAAAAAAAAAAAAAATCTTTTTTTGATGGTGCAATATACCATCTAATTGAACAATGATTTTATGTTATATGATATTTTTGTTGTGTTGATATAACAGGATATAAATATAAATAGTATACATATATGTGTATATAATATATTTTCATTTATTTTATTTTTTTCAACCGCAATTTTTTTTTTATTGAAAAAAAAAAAAATAAATAAATAAATAAAATAATATTATGACCTTTTACATTCCACAATATACACATTTATAATTTGGGGAATGTTGTATTAAGCATTCTCCTATAGAAGAATAATGTTTACATTTATCAATGTACTTCTCACAATTACTACGGCACTTAAAATCTGAGGCTTTTTCGAATGAGAATGTTCTGAGACACGAATATGGTTCCTTGTATTCATCTTTTCCTAAAAATATAAAAAAGGGATATATAAATAAATATATATATATATATATATATATATATATATATATATACATACATATCACACATATAAATTGTAATGTTCATATATTTTAGTTACACGTACTTTTGCTAAGGATAGTCCTCTTATATACAATGTTTCCCATTCTTGCATATAAGAAGTATTTGATAATTCTTTTCTTGAAACGCATTGTATTTCTTCTAATATGTGCATTATTATAATCATCATTATTATCATAATAAGGGTCATTTTCTCTCTCATTATAATGAGCTTTATTATAAGGATTATAATTATTATCATTCTTATTATATGGATTAATATAATTTCGATCATAATTATTATTGTTTTTATCATGTTGTGGATAATTATTTCTATTTCTATTCTGATTAAAATCCGATTGTCTATATCTAACTCTAATATCCGTAGATGCTAAATCATTAGGTAGGGGAACATCTATTGGATTATGTGACATATTTAAAAGTAAAGGAAAAGCATTATATAATACTTTACCATTACAATTATTGGGACCATACATATCTAATTTAAAATTTCCTTTATCACCCCAATGGGATCCCCAACTATTTCTTAATAACCAATAAGAACTTTTTTTTCCATTTGTTTTTATATAATCACCATATCCTATTATTACTAAGGCATGATCCGGACTATCATTATTTTCACAACTCATCATAACTTTAGTCCCGTCATGATCAAATGTTAATTTATCTGTTACTTCCATAGAAACAAATAATGATCCTTGTTGAATAATATAATCTTTTATTATATTTATTAAATCATTTGTTCTATTACTAAATACATAATCCTTAAAGGATACCTTAAAATACCCATGATATATATATCCTCCATATATCTTATCCATCAAATTTACACCTTTCCATATATTACTCCATGTCTCCTTATTATCGGGACATTCAGATCCTTTTATAGGCTCATTATAAGGTACATCATGAGATGTAGGTAATATTTTAGTCTTTTCCAAGGTTTCTAAATAGTACGAAAGATGACCACCCTCTTTACATATGTTATCATTATAATGACCAAACGGATTATTGTCGATATCCATTAAGTGTTTATTTTTACATAATGTTACATATTTTATTGAGGGTTCAGCAAATCCTGACCCTTTTCGGCATCTGTATGCTGCTATAACAACACTCGAAGCAAAAACCCAACAATTCCCACTAGAAAAAAAAAAAAAAAAAAAAAAAAAAAAAAAAAAATTAATAAATAATATATATATATATATATATATATATGTACATATATATGTTATAATTAATCCATTATTATTATTTATATTTTTAGTTTTTTTTTACCATTTTCCTTGATTGAGAACCCTAATTCTATGTTCACATTCATTTGAATCAGAAAAACGATCACAAAATTGCCTGTCACAATTTGTGCTAGAGGCATATAAAGAACTTTTTAAAACCTTAATATCGTAAGGTTTGAATAGTTTCCTCTCAGGTATTATACCAACAGAAGGTTTATCATCATCTTTAAAACCTGCTCTATCTTTAATCCAATGATTAGGATTTTTTAAACATAAAGCTGGATTCTTTAATAAATTTCTCATATGTTCCATATTATTTTCTTCATTTATATATGTTTCTACAATTTTATTTATATGTTCTTCGACAGTTTCTACATTTGCTTGTCTGTGATTGTTAGCATTTTCATAATTATCTTTATAGTTAGAAAACATACATAACATTTTTATTTTCTCTTTATATTCATCACTAACACTACTAAAATCGTGTAAACCCAACGTATGCCTGTCTATAGCAATTTCTATTATTTTTGTGATCAGGTTTTTCATCTTCTCATCGGTCACTTCTTCCTATTAATATAACATGCATACATACATACATATATATATATATATATATATATATATACATAATGATCATCCTTTAATTACTAAGTATCTAATTTAACAAAAATGTAATTGTTTCTTATTTATAATTTCTTACGTGATCCTTTAACTCCACAAATGTGTTATTCATATCTGTTTTGGACATCAAAAAGCTTTCTATAAAGGTAAGTAAATAAAATTTATATTTAATTTGTAAGTAAAGAGGGTTATTTTATATTTCCCCACCATAAATACAAATATAAATAAATAAATATACATATATTTATTTTTACCATTGTTTTGTGTACAAGGGTTAATATGATAATACTTCTCTTCACATGAAATACATTTTTGTAAATCAGACGTCCCAGACAAAAAGCAATTTCTTAATATTGTTCGGCATATATTGCAATGTAGAATTCCAAAGCAATTAATTAATATATTTGAATGTACTAAACATAGGGGAAAAATGTATATATTATTAAGTATATATTTTTGAAGTAACAAATAAATAAATAAATATATATATATATATATATATATATATGTATACATTTAATTTTTGTTGTCTTATATTTTAAAATATTTCTCACCTCTTTTTAGTTGATATAATGTCACAAGGAGGAACAGTATATAACTTTTCATGCCTAACATTTTCATACTAGGATAAGTAAATACAAAAGGAAAATATAAAGAAGATATATTTTTTTTATTTTATAAGTTTTAATTATCTATCAATAAATGTATATTTCCCCTTTTTTTTCTTATCGAAACATATATATATATATATATATATATATATATATATATTTGTTCATATATTTTTATTATTATTTTTTTTTTCTCGTTATATGGTGTCTATCATAATTAAAAAATATATAAATAAATACATATACATATATATATATATATAATAAGGATAACAACATAAAACAAAACAGTTGGAATTATAGAAGTATGTTTATAAAAAATAATATATGAAAATCTCTCAATCTTATTTTACAACATTCATCGAACAACTTATAGTATCTTAAAATATACATATATATATATATACTTTTTTATTTAATAAAATAAATAATTATATAAATATATATGTATATATATTTAAAATGTTTTTTTTTTTTTTTTTTTTTTTTTTTTTTTTTTTGTTGTTGTTGTTCTGGAATTTATGAGCTGAATTGTTACATGCATTATAAATGGCAATGGGAAATTATTTCACCAGATGTGTGTTAAGTAACATGTAATAATATCTTATAAGAATTGAAAATATAGATATATATATATATATTTTTAATATTTCTATATTTTATTATTTTCCCTTACAGGAACCTTTACATATATATATATATATATATATGTGTTATTATCGTAATACACAAATGTTCTTAAATATATACTTTAATTTTGTTAGCTTTTTTTTTTTTTTTTTTTTTTGAAACACCTCATTTTCTTTGAAGTTAGCTGTGAGGTTTTCTACATGCATTATAAGAAAAAATTATTATTAAAAAAAATAAAAATAAAATAAACATATCACACAAATTTAACTTTTTAAATATATAAATTCTTTAATTTGAAATGTGGAAATTTTGTAAAGTTCAATTTGTTCTTGTATATTTATCCGATTAATTCTGTTAAGAAAATTGATACATTTGATAATGTTGTATTTTCATGTATTATTATGAAGACAGATTCATTATTATAATTTTACCGTTTTTAAAAAAAAAAAAAAAATATTAAGAATTAAAAAATAAAAAAGAAAAAATTTGTAAATATATTTTATTTGTATTTTAACCTTACCTTTTATCACACTTGGTTATAAATTAAAAAAAAAAGAAAATAATAATAATAAAATAAAATAAAATAAAATAAAAGGATAAAAGGGCGAAAAAAAAAAACATTTAACACAATATATATATATATATTTATTTATTTATTTATTTATTTATTTATATTTAATATATTTATTATTTTAGATCAAAGGGAAAAAAAAAAATATATTATTCTAATTCAATTGAATTATAATTATATAATGATTACCATATATGGTAATATATTATATTATATCTGTTTTATTTTTATTATACTATTTTTTTTTTTTTTTTTTTTTTTTTGTGCGTTTCATATTTTATTACACATTACAAAAAAAACAATTATCATCTTTTGTATAGAGCTTGGTTAAACAATAACCGGGTGAATAATGGTCTTTACATGCTTTCCAATTATCTGTACAGAATTGATTACATTCTTCATGTTTTTCTGGATCTATGGAATAGGTTCTAGAACATGAATGGTCCTTTTTGGTTTCTAACAAGCTTTCATATTTAACTAAACCTCTTTTAATTTTAGTATCTTTAATATGTTTTAAAATATGATAAATTTGTGTTTTTTTGTTATTTTCTGCTTGTGATTCTACGTTTTCAGTAGATGGCTCGTCTTGGGCAGAAATATAACGCTCCTTTTTATTTTTCTTGTTTTTATATTGATTTGCCGTAAGTTGATTATTTAATTTATACTCATCACTTGTAGTATAATTGTTAAAGAAAAGATTATATAAGAAATTTGGCGTATATTTTAAAAAGTAACTGAAATATTCTGACTGTTGTTCTTTTTTAGGTACTTCAATAATTCCTAAATCAACTTTAAATACAACAACAGTGTGTATAAAATTATATTTACAATATGACGGTCCATACATATCTACTCTGAAATTTCCTTCATCCCCCCAATAATAACCCCAACTATTTCTTATTAACCAATATGATTTTTTTTCACCGTCTTCATCTATATAATTACCATATCCAATAATATTAGCAGCATGATCAGGTTCTTTATGACCACATATATTATGAACTCCTTTCCCATTAAAATCAAAATCTATAACATTTTCTGTTTTAATATATGCAAT
>LT990231.1:371083-420711 GCA_900257145.2 Plasmodium billcollinsi
AAATGTAACTTAGATGCAAATACCCAACATAAGCCACAATTACCTTGTTCTTCTACTTCGATTTGTGATATACAACTAGTTTTATCTCTCCATCTATTACAATATTCATAATTACAATATTTACTATTTTTAAAATAAGGTGATTTCAATTTTATTTGGTTACCATATTTTTCTAAATCAATAACACCATTCTTACCTTCTCTTATGGAGCTTTCATACATGTCTGTTTCATAATTATTCTTATCATAATCATCATCATCAAAATCATAAACATAATTAGTATCACCATCATTTATATTATTGTCATCAACTTTTTTATTAGAATCATTATTGTTTTGGTCTTCAGGATTTTTTTTGTCATCATTTTTAAAATCTTCCTTCGAATTTTTACTCATACTATCCTTATCTTCGGTTTTATCATTGTCATTAAAAGTATTAAGATAACTATCTGATTCACTAGGTAATGTTAGACCTCTTTTATTTAATATCCATTCATCAACATTCTTTATACATATAGCTGTATTTCTAAGCTTTCCTTGTAAAGTTACAATATTCTCGTCAGAATGAGACTTTAACAACCTAGTCAAATTATTAAATATATCTTCTGCATTACCTAATTCGTAATTTTCCATTGTTCCACTAGTATCAACCTTTTTTAATAATTTACAATATTCTAATAATTCATTTTTAAATTGATAATCTAAATCTTCTAAATTAATTAAATCTTTAGTATTTTCAAAAGGTATATTTGTTTTTTTATATATTTTACTCAATATATTATCAATAGATTCTATTAATTTATATTCGTTAGAACTGAAATCATCTTCTGCCTTGACTTTTATTTCGTTCATCTTTTTCTTCATATCATTTGATACGTACTTAAAACATTCATGTGATTTATCTTTTTTTTGAACTAGCAAGGTGCACTGAAAACATTTCTCAATATTAACGTTACCATTCAAAAAACAGTCAGTGGCAATGGCATCACAAATAGCTAAAATAAAAAAATATATCACAAATGAATATATGAATATATATATATATATATATATATATATATATATATATATATATTTATATGTATTTTATTTCATTTTGTTATTTTTAATTTTTTGACGAACCAGGAATATCAGTCTTTATATTATAATTCTTCGTTTCAATCACCCCTGCCTTACTATTTGCTGTATAAACTTGTATGGAAGTGAATGGACGTTCTAATGTTGGGATTTTGTATTTTCTTACATCATGAACTTCACCTAAAAGAAAATATAGGAATTTAAAAAGACAGTAAATATTATATATATATATATATATATATATATATATATACATATATTTATTTATTCATTTATTTTTACTCTTTGATTCTTCGTTAGGCTTATATGTTTTCCATTTGAGAGTTAACACATTATGTGTTATATAAACAACTAGTTTGAAATGATTTCCTTCAGTACATTTATTTTGAAGTGCCCCCGTGTGCTCAACATCAATCCTGGCGTTATCATTGAATAAGGCCTCAAGTTGTATTACGCTATATTTTGTTAAGGCATAAATTAAGATATGAGGAACAAGGTACACTCTGAAATATGACCCACATGGTCCCGTAACTTTAACCCCATTATAATTTTTTAAAAGTGCAGAATTTATTTGAATAGGGATTTCAGAAACAGCAGCTTTATTTAAAGTTTGTGATGAAGATGTAATTGGACTTAAAGGATGTGATTCACTACTAGGGTGTTCTGTAGATACTGTTGAAGGTGGAGAACCTGGTGTATGCGTAGATGAAGATTCTTTTTGAGATGTAATTTGGGATGCAGATAACGATGGGGTTATATTTGGTTGAGCATGAGACGAACCTTCAGATGATACTTCAGTATGTGATACAATGGTGTCTTTTCCCGATTCAGATGACAATACAACTTTTACTTCATTTTCCAGATTATCTGGTGCAGTGAATGAAATAGTTGTAGTATGCAAATCATCGGAACCAACTTTTTTATTTGAAGCTAAATTTAAACTTTCTGAAGAATCATATACATTTTCCTCAGATATCACACCATTTTTATCAACATCCAAATTATCGTTATGTCCATTATTATGTGATATCACAGTCACTTTATTTCCTTCACATTTAATAAAATATTGCGTAAATAACACATCTGCATTAAAAAAAAATATATATATATATATATATATATATTTATTTATTTATTTATTATTTGTTATATAATAATGAAATATTGTAAAATATATATTCTCCTTAATATAAATATATATTAGATATTATATATTTTATTAATATAAATTTTTTTTTTTTCCCTTATATTTTATAATATTTCCATATATATAATATATATTTGTGTATATTTTTATATGTACATTATACGAATCACATAATTTAAATAAAAAAAAAGAAGAAAGAAAGATACACATATATATATATATATATATATATATATTTATTTATTTATTTATTTATTATGGTTTATATATTTATTATTACTTATTATGAAAAGGAAAAAAATAGGACATATCATTCTGTTTAATTTAAAATTAAAAAATATCATTTCGTCTTTTACTTTTTCTGTTTTTTTATTATTGTTATTTCTTTTTTTTTAATATTCTCTTAAAGGATAAATATTTTCTCCTTTTAGTCTTTATTGAAAAATCTCTAATTAATTTAAAAAATAATAAAATTTAATATATTCATTTTTTTAACTTGTACTCCATATATCTTAAAGAGAATATAATTTTATGTCATTCATGTATTTTTCATATTACTTTATTTTAATAATATAATATATATATATATCATATTATTTTTATTATTTTTTTGGTTTTTATTATTTTTCTCCTTTTTACTACTAGTGCATTATTTACAAGGTGCGTTACAAATGTGTAACAAAATATGAAAAAAAAAAAAAAAAAAAAAAAAAAGTCACACTATTTAAAATTTTTTCTTTTTATTTTTTAAATAAAAAATATAAAATTTTTGTTATATTTATATATAGTTCTTCACAAAAATTATGTATATAATATTAATATAATATGATAAATAATTAAGTTGCATTACTGACCATTTAAAAAAAATAAAAAAAAATAAATGAAAAAAAAGGTCTTTATATTATATATATATATATATATATATATTTGTACATATATACATAAAATTTAAAAGTTAATATAATTGTATACATTTAATGTACAACTATCGTGTATTTAAAAAAAAAAAAAAAAAAAAAAAAAAAAAAAGAATTATGTTTACATAAATAAAAATAATTCTTAAAAAAAAAAAAATAATAATAATAATAATAATATAATTTTATATATATTTATAGAGGTACATAATAAATTAAAGAAATTATACTGACTTAATAAAATGAATAATGGAGAATTATGCCCTGTTTAAAAATTAAAGGATTCATAAAAAAAAATTTTTTTTTTTTTTCCTTTTTTTTGGTATATCATTTTATACATAACAGAAATAACATTCTTTATTTGTATCAAATTTGGATAAACAGAGTCCTGGTGAAGTTTTTTCTTCGCATGTTTTCCAGTTGTCATTACATAATTTTACACATTTTTCATAATTACTTGGATCAAATGCATAGGATCTTGTACAGGAATGCCTCTTATTTATATCTTGTGTATCTATATATTTACGTATACCCATTTTTATTTTGCTATCCTTTATATGTTTTAATATGTGATAAACATGAACATGTTCTGAAACTTCATTTGGAGTAGTTTCTGCAGATTGTAATTGAGTTTTGCTTTCTTGTCCAGTTTGTCCTGATTCTGCCGTATCTTGACCGAATATAATATGTTTGTTACCTAATTTTTTGTTGTTTTCATTATCCTCCTTTTCAGAGAATAATTTCTTCTTACTAGCATTAAAATTCTTAAAGTAAAGGTTATTATAAAATTCTGGAGAAGCCTTTAAATAATAATCATATATTTTTGATTCTTTTTTAGTTGTTTTGTTATTCATAGGTAAATCAACAGTGAATATAACAACACTGTGAATAAAATTAAAATGACAATGACTTGGTCCATACATATCTACTTTAAAATAACCTTCATCTCCCCAGTATTTACCCCAACTGTTTCTTACAATCCAATAGGGTTTTTTTTGTCCTTCGCTACTCATATAATTACCATAACCAACAATATTTACTGCATGATCAGCTGTATCATCACCACATAAGTTCTGTACTTTCTTTCCACTAAATTCATATCCCATAACATTTTCAGCTTTTATATATGCAATAACTGAACCTTTATTCATTACTTCAGTTTTTATAATTTTAATAAATGCATCCATATTATCATGAAATCTTTCACTTTCATATGCAGTATATCCCTTACCATCTAAACTATTAGGTTCATTTTTGTTATATAAAATTTTTCCATTATCCCATAGATTCACCCAATGATCTTGTACCTTTGGACATTGTTCTCCAACTTTGACATAGTTATATGGATAATTTGATTCTGTTGGTAAGAATCCATAATCTTCAATAATTTGTAAGAATTCAATTGGACTAGAACCTTCATCACATCTATCTTTATGTTCACCTTTATAACAATTAGCTACATATAAAGCAGAAATTTTGGTAGGTTCATATCCTTTCATACATCTAATAGTTTCTAAATGATATTTTGAAGCAAAAATCCATGAAGTATCACAATTACCTTGATCTTCAACTTGAAGATTAGATATACAATTATTTTCATCTTTTAATCTGTTACAATACTCTTTATTACAAAACATATTATCTGAATGATCATATGATGAAGAATTTTCTTTTTCTAAATTTGTATTAACATGTATAACACCTTTTTCTTTATTATTGTTATCTTCTTGAGAATTTTTATCATTATATAAATATTCATTGAAATATTCTAAATCATAATTGAATTCAGGTAATACCAAGCCTCTCTTATTTACAATCCAGTCATCAACATTTTTAAGACATACAGCTGCATTACGGAATTTATTTTTTAAAGTATTAATATTTTCTTCTGAATGATAAATTAATAATCTCTTCAAGTTATTAAATATATCCATTTCATTACCCATCTCATAATTATCTAAAGTACCACTTGTATCTACATCTTTAAGTAAACTACAATAATTCATTAATTCTAATTTTAAATTTTCATCTACTTCTTCTAATTTTATCAATTCTGATTTTTCATTATTTTCTTTTGTTTTAAACATTTTTATTAATATATTATCAATAGATTCTGTTAATTTATATTCAGTATAATCATCTTCATCATCTTCTTCTGTCTCAGCTTTTATTTCTGTGAATTTATCTATAATATCTTCAGATAAGTATTTGTAACATTCATCACTTTTATTTTCTGGTTCTACTAAAAGGGTACATTGAAAGCATTTTTCAATGTTAAAATTACCATTTAAAAAGCAGTTAGCAGCTAAAGCATCACATTTTTCTAAAACAAAAAAATTAAAAAAATATATAATATGTATATGTATATATATATATATATATATATATTATATTTTGATTATGCATATATATATTCATACATTTGTATATTCCTCTTTTCTTTATTGTTATTTACCTGGAATGTCTGATCTTAATACATAGTTTTTACTTTCTATCAAGTTTGTCTCATTATGCTCTTTATATGCATGTATTAGTATACTAGTAATTGGGGTTTCTTTTTCATTTATCAAATACTTTCTTACATCAACTTTATTATCTAAAAAAAAAAAATAAATAATAACAATATAAATAATAAGAAAGTATACATAAATGATAGTAGTTGTATGTATAATGATATTTTCTTATAAAAATATATAAATAATCAACCAAAATCTTTTATTATTATTATTGTTTTATTCAGTTCTTTTTTATACTTTCTTTAGTATCTTTTGATTCTTCATATACTTTCCATTTAAGTATTAATGTATTCTCCTTAATATATACAACGAACTTGAAGTTTTTTCCAGATTCACATATATTGTGTAAATTTCTTTTCGGTGCATCAGGAGTGGATTTAGATCCAGCAGCAGGGGGATTTCCTGAACCTGAACCTGAACCTGAACTCGAGCTGGAGCTGGAGCTTGAGCTTGAACTTGAACTTGGATTTGTATTTGGACTTGGACTTTGACTTTGACTTGGTTCTGCTTCTCTGTTAACTGTTCCTGTATTTGAACTTGGATTTGAGTCTGCTTCTGCTGCTCCGACAACTGTTCCTGTACTTGAACTTTGTTCACTAGTTGTACCATTTGATTGTAGTTTTACATATTTTTTTTTTTCTAATGCACCACTGTTTGATTCAAATGATAATGCATTATCTGTTTTTTTCAATGTTGTTCTTAATTCGATATCAGTATCTTCTGTATCAACATCAATATATATATGAGGAACTAGGAACATAACGAAATTTTCGCCACATGGACCAGTAACTTTTAAACCCATATAATCTTTTAATAAAGCTGATTTTACCTGAATTGTATCTTGATTTTCTGAAGATTTTGAAGATTGTGTTACTGATGCAGTACTTTGGGTATGTTCTGAACTTGCGACTTGATTTCCTCCTGTACTACCTGTTGTACTTCCTTTTGCACTACCTGCTGCACTTCCTCCTGCACTAACTGTTTCACTTCCTTTTGCACTATTTGTTTCACTTCCTCCTGCATTAACTGCTCCACTTCCTCCTGCATTAACTGCTCCACTTACTCCTGTACTAACTGCTCCACTTCCTCCTTCACTACCTGTTACACTGTCTCCTGTACCACCTGTTACACTTTCTCCTGTACTACCTGCTCCACTTTCTCCTGTATTACCTGCTCCACTTTCTCCTGTATTACCTTTTTCACTTCCTCCTACACTAACTGCTCCACTTACTTCTGTACTACCTGCTACACTTCCTCCTGTACATTTTATAATATTATTGTTAAATATAACACCTAAAAAAAAAAATAATGACAAATATTTGTGTATGCGTAAAAATATTATATTATTTATTATATAATAATTATATTTTTACATATTTCTTTTTCTTTTTTTTTACATTCTTACACAATATGAAAAACAAGGAAATATATGACTTCATTTTCATATGTGAATATTAAGTTATATAATATTTTAAGAACTTTAATTTTTTCAATACGTTTGATTTATTTAATTTTTCTTTATCTTATAATACATGTATTTTATAATATATATATATATATTTATTTTTTATTTTTTGGACAATCTAATTTAATTTTGAATTAAAAAATGTATTATATATATAATATATATAAATGTAATATAAATACATTATATTATTTTAATTATTTAATTTTTATTTATTTTATTTTTTTTTTTTTTTTTTGTATATTCTCAAAAAAGAATAAATCTAGAATATGACTTCTTTTTATTTTAACTATTCAAAGAAAAATATATTGCACACCTCCCAATAAAAAAAAAAAAAAAAAAAAAAAAAAGAAACCATATATTATAAAGTGCATTATATTTATAAATATATAAATATATATATAAAAGTTTTTTTTTTTTGTACTCCTCATTTTAATAACATTTTAAGATTTCGGATTATCAAATTATAGTTACTATAAGAATTAATTATTAATATTCTAAAATATATTAAATTGTAAGAATACATATATATATATATATATATACATATTGTACATGTGTATGTATTTTTTTTAAGAATAACAAGGGATTAGTTATCGTGACACAAAAAAAATATTTAAACCGAAAAAAATATAATTTATTAAAAATTGTGATCTCATAAATATATTATTCATTCGGTTAAAAAAAAAAAATATTTTGTAATTATATATATAATAAAATTTAACAATAAAATATATAATAAAGTTTTGTTTCTTCCAATATAAAAAATTTTTACATAACAAAATTATAATAGGTCGTATTTTTTTTCATTAAATATTTTTAGGAGTAAAAAAAAAGTTACTTTTATTATATTCATTTCAATTATCAGAACATAACCTTAATTTTTTTTTTTTTTCTTGGTCTCGAGATAATCATATCAATAATAATATTATACAAAAAAAAATTCATTATCATATTTTACTAGACTTTTTATTTATTTTATTTTATTTTTTTTTTTTATTATTTTTATATTAACAAATATATGAAGACTCATGAATAATATTGCTTTTCCATCATAAAGTCTACTAACTTTTATTTTCATGTAATATTTTAATAAAATAAAATTATCTTTAATCTGATTTATATGAAGAATACATTTTTATTTCCTTATTATTGAAAAAATATATTATGAAAAAAATATTTATTTATATTACTTATTATATATTTTTTTTTTTTATAAAGCATTTCAATATATTTTTAGATAATGTTCTTAATAAAAGCATTGTTGGTTAAATTACCCCAATAAATTTCAATTATTTAATATATATATATATATATATATATATATATATATATACATATATATATGTGAATAAAATTAAAAGATGAAAAATAGCATAAAAGTTATATAACTATTACATATATGTACATTTTTCATTCTTTCTTTTTTAAATATATTTAAAAAAAAAATTATATTTTTCATTAACTCATACATATATATATATATATATATATATTTTTTTTTTTTTTTTAAATCTCATGAATAGCCTTCCATTTCTTAAATGGAAATTATATTTTCCGTAATGATATAAATAAAATATATGAATAAGACAAAATAAGAATATGAAATAAATAAGAATTACATAATACAGTTTTAACTAAGAACTAGTTTAATTCATATTTTAAATATTTAAATGAAAAAAAAAAAAAATAAGAAATAAGAAATAAGAAATAAGAAATAAGAAATAAGAAAACACACTTGTATAAAATTTTTAATATAATTATTCATTATTTATATATTTCATAAAAATTTTATACATAACAGAAATCACATTCATTTTTCTTATCAAATGTACTTAAACAATATCCAGGAACAGCCGTTCCTCTACAATCAGACCAATTTTTTTCACAAATGTTTACACATTCTTCATACATTTCTACATTTTTTGAAGTAGATCTAGAACAAGAATTATCTCCTACTTCAAATTCATGATTATATTTAACTAAACCTCTTTTAATTTTACTATTCTTTATATGTTTCAATACATGTATTATTTGGATCTTTTCTTTAGTTGTATCTTCCTTCGCAGGAAGTAATGCTCCTGATGATCCTTCAGCCGTTGATAAGGACCCTGATTCTTGTTGCCCTCTTGATGAGGATGTTCCTTCTGTTAACGATGAGCTTGTTACTTGTGAACCTCCACTTACTGATGATCCTGTTTGAGATTCACTTGGTAATGATACTGTTTGATGTTCTGCTCCACTTTCTGATGGTTTATCTTGACCATAAACATACAACTTCTTATTCATAGATTTTTCCTCTTTGTTTGAATTAAATGCTTTATAGTAAAGGTTGTGATAAAATTCTGGAGAGTTTTTCAAGTAGTAATTATATATATCATGTTCCTTTTTATCGAAATTTTCATTTACAGGTAAATCAATATTGAATATAACTACACTGTGAATGAAATTATTTTCACAATCTGATGGTCCATACATATCAACTTTAAAGTAACCTTCATCTCCCCAGTATTTACCCCAACTATTTCTTACAATCCAATAAGATTTTTTCTCATCTTCATCATCTATATAATTACCATAACCAACAATATTTACTGCATGATCAGGTGTTTTATCACCACATAAATTTTGAACTTTCTTTCCGTTTAATTCATATCCCAAAACATTTTCAGATTTTACATAAGCAATAACTGAACCTTTGTTCATTATTTCATCTTTTATTAATTTAATAAATGTATCCATTTTATCTTTAAAATGTTCACTTTCATATGCTGTATATCCTTTAGTACCAAGAGAAGACGGTTCATTGTTATAATTTAATACTTTTGCATTTTCAAATACATTATCCCATTCATTTTGTACTTGTGGACATACATCTCCAACTTTAGATTGATCATATGGATAATTCGATTCTGCTGGTAAGAATCCCTTTTCTTCAACGGTTTGTAAGAATACTAAAGGATTCGATCCTTCAGTACATACATCTTTATTTTCATTTTTAACACAATTTGCGACATATAAGGCAGATGTATTTATAGGTTCATATCCTTTCATACATTTAATAGTTTCAAAATGATATTTAGATGCAAAGGCCCATGATAAGGCACAATTTTTTTGATCTTCTACATTTAATTTGGATATACAATTATTATGATCTTTTAATCTATTACAATATTCATGATTACAATATAATTTATCTACAATATTTTGAGAAGTGTAACTTTTATTTTGTGTGACTTCTGTAAAATCATTGTTATCATCTGTTACATCATATGATAATTGTGGTAATACTAATCCTGTTTTATTTTTCATCCAGTCATTTACATTTTTTAAACACATTGCTTCATTTTTCATTTTATGATAAAGTACATTATGGTTTTCTTCTTTATGTTCTTCTAATAATTTGGTTAAGTTATTAAATACATCTTGTACATTACCTAATTCTTCATTTGCCAGTATACCACTTACATTATTATCCTTTAATAAATTACAATAATTTAATAATTCAGATTTTAAATCATTATTTACATTTTCAAAAAGTAATAATTCTTTTTTTTTATTATAATTATTCTTTTTGTATATATTTTTCAATATAGTCTTTACAGATTCGGTTAATTGATATTCACTAGATTCTTCATCATCTTGTGCTGAGACTTTTAATTGATTCTTTATTAATTCCTTTTGATTATCTGAGATATATTTGAAACAAGAAGAATTTGTATTTTTTTCTTTCATTAATAATTTACATTGGAAACATTTTCCAATATCAGTAAATCCACTTAAGAAACAGTCGGTAGCTATGGCATCACATTTTTCTATAACAATTAAAAATTAAAATATATATATATATATATATATATATATATATATATATAGAATGCAGCATTTTATATATAACATATATGTAGCACAATATCATATACAATTATTATATATTCATACATATTTTTATTATTTTTCTTAACTAACCAGCCATTCCTTCTCCTAAGACATAATCTTTACTTTCAAGTATATAAGACTCTTTAGTTCCTGTCCAGCTATGTACTTGAATGGATGTTATTGGTTGTTTTAAGTTTGGTAATAAGTACTTCATTTCATCCACGTCTTTAAGAAATAAAATAAAAAAGAAAATGTAAAATAAAATATAAATATTAAGAATATATATATATATATAATTATATATTTTTATTCCCTTTAATTTACTTTGTTCCGTGGATGATCCTTCGGTGTATACGTTCCATGTAAAAACTAGGATATCCTTATAAATATACGCTATAAATTTAAACTTTTTTGTAACATTGTTCTCACAATAATTTTTCAATTGAGTCTTATCAAATTTTGTTTGCATTTCTGGTGGTGCTAATTCTGATGATAATTCAATTTCAGTATCTTGTGATTTAACATGAACATAAATATATGGTACTAAAAATAAACCAAAATCTGCACCACAAGTTCCAGTAACTTTTACTCCTTTATAATTTTTTAACATAGCAGACACTATAGTTTTAGGATTTTCAGGCTTTACTAATGGAGGTATTTGTATTTGTGAAGATGAAGAACCTGCATCACCTAAGGAACTATTCTCCTTTGTATCATTAGCACGAGGATTTGGTGACGCTGTATCAGAACTTTGCGTTGCATGCGAAGATGTATGTGAACCTGCAACTACAGGAGTAACTTGATTATTTGTATGTGCATTTGAACCTGTATCTGTATTAACTCCTTGAGTATTACTGGTGGTTGTACATTTTATTAACTTTTCACTAAATAATACATCTGTATAGAAATAATTAAAATAAGAAATAATAAATAGTTCGTAATAAAAATATTATATTTAAAAATAATACATTTTATATTTATCCATTAATTTTTATTAATTCACTAAAATAATTTTTTAAACATTATATGAATAACATATATTTTTAATATTTTTTTTTTTTTCCTTACATATGGTTGTGAACAAAAAAATGTGTATCTTCATAGTATTTTAAAGAAAAAAAAAAAAAAAAAAATGAATAAATAAATAAAATAATAAATATAATAAAAATAAAAGATATATTAATAAAATAAAAAATGTCTTTTGGTCTTGAATAATAATTTTCCCTTTTAGAAATTTAAAATTTATTAATTATTTATTTTTTATTTTTATTTCTTATAATAATATATACATATATATATATATATATATATATATAAATTAATATTTATGAAGTACAAATAAAAAAATTATTATTTTTATGTGAATAAAATACTAGAAATAATTTCAATCATAATAAAAATAAATAATGAAATTTATATTATGGTGTATTAAATAATGTTAAATGCACTCTCCAAAAAAATATATATATATAAATATTTTTTTTTATTTTGCTCTCGTAATATTTCATTAGGTGTACATTGCATATTAGTATATAATATATACATATATATATATATATATAAATATTTGAGAAAATAAAAAAAAATATATTTTTTTTAAACTTCTTAAAATATTCTTATTTAAGAAAAAAATATCATTCTAATAATTATTCTCTCATAAAAGAAAGTAATAATATTCTAATATAAAAAAAAAGTATTCCTTTTATTCCTTTATCTCGGAAATACACTATTATTTTCGTTTTCATTCATGTGCAATGTAAATAAAAAGATGTCTAATATAAGGTGTACTAAAATAATATAATTTTTAAAAATTAACTTGGACGATCCTTTAGGTATATATACACAATGTAATTATATATATATAAATATATATATAATATTACATTATGAACAAAACCTTTTTATCTTTTTAATCTCTTAACAAAAATAAAAAATATATATACATATATTTCTATAATTTTTAATTCATTTTGTAAATTATAACGTATCTAAATTAAAAAAAAAAAAAAAAAAAAAAAAAAATTTATATTTATTAATATTTCCCTTTTAAAATAGAAGAAAAAAAAATTATATATTTATATATTAGTTTTAATTTACTAACGATTTATTTTATACAAATTAAAATATATATATATATATATATATATATATATTATTAAACCCTAAGTTTAAAAAAATATAATAATTTTTTCCTTTTTTTTTTTTTTTTTTTTTATGTATCCTTTCATATAATCATTTAAAAATAAATTTGTTTTCTTTAGTTTTCAAAAAAGAATGTAATAATTCAAATAAATATTATAATTAGCCTTTTATATATAAAAGAAAAAACAATCATTTGTTTTTTCTAATTCACTTAAGCAAAATACTGGGGAAGATGTATCTTTACATTTTCCCCAATTTTCACTACAAAATTTAACACATCCTTCTTGTTTCTCTGGGTCTTAAGAATAGGATCTTGAACATACGTGATCATCACCAAGAGAATCAGAATGGTCATATTTAACTAAGCCCATCTTTATTTTACTATCTCTAATGTGTTTTAAAACGTGGAATATATCAACTTTTTCCTTAGATCTATACATTTGTGCATTATTTTGTTCTGCTGGTTCTGTTGATGCTGATGATGATGATGATGATGATGATACTTGTTCTGATGCTAATTCTTCTTGTCCATATACATATGAATTTTTATTTTCAGCTTGATCAGCTTTACCTTTTTGTGAATAGAAATTTTTGAAATATAAGTTATGATAAAAATCTGGAGAGTTTTTCAAGTAGTAATTATATATATCATGCTCCTTTTTATCGAAATTTTCATTTACAGGTAAATCAATATTGAATATAACTACACTGTGAATGAAATTATTTTCACAATATGATGGTCCATATATATCAACTTTGAAGTGACCTTTATCTCCCCAATATTTACCCCAACTATTTCTTACAATCCAATAGAATTTTTTCTGATCTTCATCATTTATATAATTACCATAACCAATAATATTTACTGCATGGTCAGGTGTTTTATCACCACATAAGTTCTGTACTTTCTTTCCATTAAAAAACCCATATCCCATTATTTTGTCAGATTTGACATAAGCAATAACTGAACGTTTGTTCATAATTTCATCTTTAATTAATTTAACAAATGAATGCATATCTTTCTTAAATGCTTCACTTTCATATGAAGTATATCCTTTAGTACTTAAAGAATTTTGCTCATCATTTTTTTTTTTTTTTTTTGTTCTAATAATTTTGCATTTGCCCATAAATTGACCCAACCATTTTGTACTTCTGGGAATGTTTCACGAACTTTACTTTGTTCATATGAATAATCTACTTCTGTTGGTAAGAATCCTTTTTCTTCAATCATTTGTAAAACTTTTAATGGATTTGAACCTTCTGTACATACATTTTCATTTTTACTACAATTTGCTATATATAATGAAGAAATAGGAATGTGTTCATATCCTTTCATATATTTAATAGTTTCTAAATGATATTTAGATGCAAAGTCCCAGGATAAGGAACAATTTTTTTGATCTTCTACACCTATATATGATATACAACTATTTTTATCTTTTAACCAATTACAATAATCATTATTAAAGTATGAATGGTCTAAGTGTTTATAAGATAAATAATTAGTATCTATAGGAAATTTTGTTAAATCAACAATTCCATGTTCATTTGCTTTAAACATATCTTCATTAACCTGAATAATATTATTTAATTCTTTTTTTTTCATTTTCATCCTTTAAATTATATTTTAATGGTGGTAGAATTAATCCTGTTTTATTTTTTAACGAATCATTGATATTTTTCAGACATAATGCTGAGTTTTTAAGTTTTTCAAAAACAACATGTTTATTTTCCTCTATATGTTCTTTTAATAGTACTGTTAAATTATTGAATACATCTTTTTCATTACCTACTTCATTATTTGATAATACACCATTTAAATCTACTTCTTTTAATCATTTACAATAATTTATTTAATTCTTTTTCTAAACTATCATCTACATATTCAAATTTAATTAATTCTTTTTTATTATTTTTTTCATCATTGCTCTCTTTTTTGTATATTTTATTTAATATATAGATAATGGATTGAGAAAGTTCATATTCTTTATCATCTGAACGATCTACTGATCTACCTTTTTTTTTCATTCACTTCACTTTCTGATACAGCTGGTTTTGTTTCTTTGGGTTCATCTTTTTAGACATACTTGTAACATTCTTCAGAAGCTTCTGCCTTTTTTACTTTCAAGGTACATTTTAAACATTTTTCTACATTATTATTTCCATTCAAAAAACAATCTGAAGCTATTGTATCACACTTTTCTATAGAATAAAAAAATAAAACATATAACATAATAATAAATAAATAAATAAATATATATATATATATATATATATATATATATATATATATATATATATAAGATTAGTATAAATTTACTATATGTGTAATTCCATAATTTTCCTTTTTATCATTATTCTTATCTTACCAGGCAAATTATTTCCTAAAGTATAATCTTTACTTTCCATTAAATAAGAAGTTCCTTCTATGGCTAGGGTATGTACTTGTATGGAGGTTATTGGTTGATCTAATTTTGGTAACTTGTATAATTTTATATCTACTGTATTTTCTTCAGATTTTACTGTAATTAATTATTGAAAGAAATATATACATATATATATATATATATATATATATATATATATATATATATATATATATATAATAATTGAATCTGTATGGGAATATCTCAATATAATATTACACACATATACACGTAATATTTATTTTTTATTAATTACGTGGGGTAACAGATTTCTCTTCGTATACTTTCCATTTAATTGTTAATATATCTTCTTTAAGATATAATACAAATTTAAATGTTTGGTTTTTTCCAGATTCACACTTATTCTTTAACTTTTATCTTTTTCAAAATCTATTCTTTTAATTAATTTCATAAATTTTGCATCCAACTGAATGTTATTTTCTTTTATTTCAACATTTATGAATATGTGTGGAACAAGAAATAATTGAAAATTCCATTACATGAACCATTAACTTTTACTCCTTTGTAGTGTTTTAAGAAAGCAGATTTTACATCAACTGCTTTAGGAGGCATTGGAGGAGAACTAGTAGCTTGGGTTGAATCGGAAGGATTATTAGAAGTTTTACCAGAAGTATTAGCAGGAGTTTCTTCACTTACAACGTTACCACCATTGATACTTTCTTGATTAAGTTGTTTTGATTGTTTCTCTACGATTGAACCTGGTGATGCAGAAGAACTATCCGTTTGAGATCCTGATACAGATATAGTAGAGGATGAATTTTTAGAATTTTGAGAATCTTCCTTGGAACTCTCGCCCACTGTTGTACTTTTTATGTCATTTTTACAAAATAAGACACCTATATGGAATAAATTATAAATATAAAAAATATTTATACTTTTCATATATATATATATATATATGTATAACATTTTCATTTTTAATTTAATAATTTAATCTATCCATTTTTTTTATAATATTTAAAAATCTATATTTATATACATTTATTTTAGCTATTAAATAATACATCATGTATTATATTAATTTTTTTTTTTTTTTTTTTTGTCTTATATATATATATATATATATATATAGTACACACTATTACAAATAAGGAAATACAGAACTTCATTTTGGTGTATAGTATTAATATAAAATAATTATATTTTTTTGTGTTTTTATAATTCTTATTTTATTATTATTATATTAAACGATTACTTGGTTCTTTATCAAGATCGTTAAAATAACTTTATTAAAATAAAATTATTTTTATTAATATTTAGTAGTATTATATATATATATATATATATATATATATATATATATGTAATTCTTTTTCTTTTTCTTTTTCTTTTTCTTTTTCTTTTTTTTTTTGTTTTTTATATTATTAATATTATATTATTATTTTTTTACTTTAAATCATTTTTTTTTGAAAAAATATTTTCCCTTATTTTTAAAGTGAATATACTTGTACGTTATGTTAGATTATATCTCTACATGTACGTTGAACAAATTTATACTTCATAAAAATATGATAACATATGTATGTGAATAATAATTAATATCTTATAATTTTCAATATATTAGAAAAATGAAAGAGAAAAACATATATATAAAATAAAATATATATATATATATATATAATTTTAACTATTAAAATTTATCATTCATTTCTAAAAAATTAAATATTAAAAAGAATATATATTAAATATAAAAAGGTATTTCACATATAAATATATAAACACGTGGGTATATATTTTGATTTATTTGAGACAATATATTAATAAATATTAATGTTTTTTTTTTTTTTTTTTTTTTTTATAATTATGAGAATATTTTTAAATTTACTAAATTTTAATATTATGACTTATTAAAATTTTTTTTTTGTATTCTTCCCACAAAAAGATGATATTGTATTTTACATTATTTAATATATATATTATACATAACAGAAGAAACATTCATTTGTTTTTTTTAATTTAGTTAGACAATATCCTGGGGAAGGTTTATTTTTACATTTCTCCCAATTATCATCACAAAATTTCACACATTCTTCTTGTTTTTCTGGATTTACAGCATAAGTTCTAGAACATACATGATCACCACCAATATTATCAGAATTATCATATTTAACTAAGCCCATCTTTATTTTGTTATCTTTAATATGTTTTAAAACATGGAATATTTGAGCTGTTCTACTTTTTTCTGCAGCTGTAGGGGATACAACTGGTGGAGTTGATGGAGTTGATGGAGTTGGTGGAGCAGAGGTACCTTCTTGGTTAGGAATTTGTGGAGATGTATCTCTTGAAGTTGGTACATGTATTGGAGTATTTGTTCCTTCTTTCGGAGGAGATAATATATTTTCTTTTCCTTCCGATGATTCAGATAACGATGAACTTCCATCTTGAGGTACTCCTTCTATTGTAAGACGTTCACTTGAACTTCCACGTGAATTCGAATTTGTACTTCCATGTGAACTTTTACCTGAACTATCACTTACATTCCCACTTGAACTTTCATCGGAACCTTGACTTGGACGACTTCCAGCTCCACTTGCACTCGAATGCTGACCTTTATTTTCCTCTGAATTTCCGTTTATGTCCCCAGGTAGACGTCCTCCTTCAGATGAAGTCGGTCGTCCTTCTCCAATAGGATTTGTGGTTTCTTGTCCAAAAACCAAATTTTCATTATTTAATTTATTATATAATCGCTTACTCCATGAATTTATAGGTGACACATGTTTTTCTAAATTATAACTTTTATAGTAAATGTTGTGGTAAAAATCTGGAGAGTTTTTCAAGTAGTAATTATATATATCATGTTCCTTTTTATCGAAATTTTCATTTACAGGTAAATCAATATTAAATACTACTACACTGTGAATGAAATTATTTTCACAATCTGATGGTCCATACATATCAACTTTAAAGTAACCTTCATCTCCCCAGTATTTACCCCAACTATTTCTTACAATCCAATAAGATTTTTTCTCACCTTCATCATCTATATAATTACCATAACCAATAATATTTACTGCATGATCAGGTGTTTTATCACCACATAAGTTTTGAACTTTCTTTCCGTTTAATTCATATCCTAAAACATTTTCAGATTTTACATAAGCAATAACTGAACCCTTGTTCATTATTTCATCTTTTATTAATTTAATAAATGTATCCATTTTATCTTTAAAATGTTTACTTTCATATGCTGTATATCCTTTAGTACCAAGAGAAGACGGTTCATTGTTATAATTTAATACTTTTGTATTTTCAAATATATTATCCCATTCATTTTGTACTTGTGGACATACATCTCCAACTTTAGATTGATCATATGGATAATTCGATTCTGCTGGTAAGAATCCCTTTTCTTCAACGGTTTGTAAGAATACTAAAGGATTCGATCCTTCAATACATACATCTTTATTTTCATTTTTAACACAATTTGCGACATATAAAGCAGATGTATTTATAGGTTCATATCCTTTCATACATTTAATAGTTTCAAAATGATATTTAGATGCAAAGACCCATGATAAGGCACAATTTTTTTGATCTTCTACATTTAATTTGGATATACAATTATTATGATCTTTTAATCTATTGCAATAATCCTGATTACAATATAAACTATCTACATGATTATATGATGAATAACTTGTATCTACTGGGAATTTTGTTAAATCAACAATTCCATTTTCATCTTCTTCAAAAATATTTTTCTTAATATAATTTTCCTTATTCTCCTTAACATTATTTAAAGAATATTTTAATTGTGGTAATACTAATCCTGTTTTATTTTTCATCCAATCATTTACATTTTTTAAACACAATACTTCATTCTTCATTTTATGATAAAGTACATAATTGTTTTCTTCTTTATGTTCTTCTAATAATTTTGTTAAGTTATTAAATATATCTTGTTCATTACCCAATTCTTCATTTGTCAGTATACCACTTATATTATTATCCTTTAATAAATTACAATAATTTATTAATTCTACCTTCAAATTATTATCTATTTCTTTGAAATGTAATAATTCTTTTTTTCCATTTGTATCATATTTATTTTTGTAAATATTTTTTAATATATAATTTGCAGATGCTATAAATTCATATTCATCGAAATTTTCATCTTCCTCTCCTTTTGTTAAAATTTCTTCAAATCTGTCTTTTATATTTTTAGATACATATTTAAGACATTCATCATTCTTATCAGCCTTATTAACTAATAATGTACATTGGAAGCACTTTTCAATATCAACATTTCCGCTTAAGAAACAATCAGAAGTGATAGCTTCACATTTTTCTGTAAAGAATGCATAACGGAAAAGGATATATTTTTCATCAATATATATATATATATATATATATATATATATATATATATATGTATGTATGTATTATTTAATTATCTCACCTGGTATTTGATCTTCTAAGTTGTAATTTTTACTTTCCATTAAATATGTTTCTCCATCCTTTGCAAGAGAATGTATTTGAATAGATGTAATCGGTTGATCTAATTTTGGTAGTTTGTATCTTTTGACATCAACGTTTAAATCTACTTGACCTGGATCTAAAAGAATATAAAATATATAAATATATATTATATGTGAGTTAATTAAAAAAAGGATAAGATTAAAGGAAACATTTTAAGTTTTTTATTGTATTTATATTTTTATAAAACCATATAAACATATACATAAAAATATAAATATAAATATATACGTATTTTATTTTGTTTTATTTTGTTATATTTTTTTTTATTTTTTTTTTTTTTTTTTTTTTTTTTTTTTTTTTTTTTTTACCTGTCGTAGTAGTGGTGTCAGGTTTTTCTTCATATACTTTCCATTTAATAGTTATCAAATCATGTTGAAGATATAATATAAATTTAAATGATTGTTTTTTGTTAACATGACACTTATTCTTTAAATTAGTTTTATCCTTTTCAAAATCTATTCTTTCATTTAATTTCATAAATTGAGGTTCCAGTTGAATATTATTTTCTTTTGTTTCAACATTGATAAACAAGTGGGGTACCATAACTAATTGAAACTCTACACCACATGAACCAGTAATTTTTACCCCCTTATAATATTTTAAAAAAGAAGATTTTATAGGAATTGTTTTAGGGATAGTTGATTTGTTTAAATTTTTGAATGAATGAGTTGGAGGAAGAGCAGACTTAGAGGGTTCTACATTGTTTGGTGAAGTGATATTTCTTTCTGTTGTTACGGAAGGTAATTCTTCATTTCTACTTTGTTCATCAGTTTGTTTATTCTTTGACTGTTCAGAGGATTGTGGTAATTGCGGTCCTGATACTTTCCCTTGCTCTTGTGATCCATGTGATATTTCTGTTCCTACTGATCCCCCTGTTCCTGATGATCTTCCTGCTATTTCGACTTCTGATTGAGATTCTTTCACACCTGTTCTTGCTGATTCTACTTTTTGTTCTGCTTCTGTACCAGTTCTTACTTCTTTCAGTTGTTGTTGTTTTGGTTCTTCAGTTCCCGCTTGTGTTGTTACACTTGAACCATCGGATGATAATGATTCTCTCGTGGTTTCATCTGTAGTGGTTTCGCTCTTTATTGTATTCTTAAAAAATACAACATCTGCAAAAAATTTTATTATAAATAAAATAATTTAATCATATATTTTTATTTAAAAAAATTTTGTTAATACAATACATACAATATATGTGTTCTTATTTTTCTATTTCAATTTATATCTTTTTTAATTTTATTTTCATAATTATTATATATATATATATATATATGTTTAATTATTTTGTCTTACATAATATAAGAAAGAACGAAATATGAAACTTCATTGTGTTGTATAAAGTATAATATATATCTATATTTTTTCGTTCTTTAAAAATAGTAATGTGTGTTTATATATATTTAATTGTTTTGTTTTATTTACATATATTTTACTATTTTATTATTTTTTTTTTTTTTTTTTTTTTTGTTTACTTTTGTTATGTTTCCTTTTAATAAAAAACTTTAAGCATTTTAGAAGTGTTACAAATTATGTATATTTAAAAAAATTAATAAAATTTAAATGGTACCATTTGGTATCATTTTATTTTATATTCTTATAATATTTTTTTTTTTTTTTTTTTGATATTTAATTTATTTATTAAAAACATGTGCATATATATATATATATATATATATATATATATATATATATATATATATATACATATTATTCTTGAATTAAAGTATCCAAAAAAAAAAATTAAAAATAAATAAAATAAAATAAAATAAATTTGGCCAGTGCAATAACTTTGTATACCTGTTTATAGAAATATCTAATTGTGTACTCAAGAAAAAGTTATGATGTCTAACATACTCATATTTAAATATATACATATATATATAATATATATGTCTCTTCGATTAATTTATAAAATATATTATTTATTATTTTTTTAAAGGTCATACACTAGATCGATAAAAATCAAAATATAAAAATATATATATATATATATATATTATATTCGTATAATATATATCTTTTTTATATATATATCTTTCTATGCATGCATTTGGATATATTTCACTTAGTAGCAAATATGTAAAATTATGTTCTTAATTATAATTAAAAAAAAAAAAAAAAAAATTAAACATTTAAATTCAAATACATTTTAGAATTCATCTAATTTGATAAAAATAATAAAAAATAGTAAACTAAAAATCGTTTTTTAAATATTAAAACAATATAATATCATATGAATTCATTTAAAAAAAATTGAAATTTAATTAAAAAATTACACTATTAAAAAAATCAAAAATAAAATATATATATATATATATATATATATATATTCGTGTAAAATATCATATATGATTTAACTCATTGTGTAACTTCTTACACATAACAAAAAAAACATTCATTTGAACCCTTCAGTTTGGTTAAACAATATCCAGGGGATGTTTTATCTTTACATTCATTCCAGTGAAGTTCACAAAATTTAATACATCCTTCATCTTTGTCTTGATCTGCCGAATAAGATCTTGAACATGTATGATTCCTTCCTATGATATTATAATTATCGTATTTAACTAAACCTATTTTTATTTTTGTATTCTTTACATGTTTTATAATGTGATGTATTTTAACCTTATTTGTATTCTTATTACTTATGGTGATATTAGATGATGATACACCATTATGTGTTATAGAGGATTTATTAAATTCATCCTTTATATTTTTTTCCTGTTTGTTTATATCTTTCCTATTCCCCATTAATGTATCTGTATCGTTATCTTGATCACGTCTTTGTGATAGTTCTTGTGATGATAATGAAGTAGTTACTTCTGAATTTAAAACCTTACTTCCTTTCTTATTGTTTACCTTATCTTCTTGGGAATAAATATTTTTACGTTCATCAGACGCATTAACCAATTTCATACTTTTCTTAGAATTAAAGTTTTTATAATAAAGGTTATGATAAAAATCAGGAGAATATTTCAAGTAATAATTATATAATGGAAGTGTTATCTTAACAGGGGATTTCTTACTCTTAGGCATGTTAATATTAAACACTACTACACTGTGAATGAAATTATTTTCACAGGTTGATGGTCCATACATATCAACTTTAAAGTAACCTTCATCTCCCCAGTATTTACCCCAACTATTTCTCACAATCCAATAAGATTTTTTCTCATCTTCATCATCTATATAATTACCATAACCAACAATATTAACTGCATGATCAGGTATTTTATCACCACATAAATTTTGAACTTTCTTTCCGTTTAATTCATATCCCAAAACATTTTCAGATTTTACATAAGCAATAACTGAACCTTTGTTCATTATTTCATCTTTTATTAATTTAATAAATGTATCCATTTTATCTTTAAAATGTTTACTTTCATATTCTGTATAAGCTTGAGTGGATAAGATACTTGGATGTTTATTATTATAATCTATAATTCTTGTATGTTTCAACAAATTTACCCAGTTCTTTTCCTCATCTGGACAATCGTTTCCTACTTTTGTATAAGAATATAAATAGTTTGTTTCCATTGGTAAGAATTGATTTTCTTGTATTATTTGTAAAAATTCTAATGGATTAGATCCCAAATGACATCTATTTTTATGTTCTCTTTTACTACAGTTAGCTATATATAATGCAGAAATAGCATGTGGTTCATAACCTTTGATACATTTTAAAGTTTCCAAATGATATTTAGATGCAAAAATCCACGAAATTGCACAGTTTCCTTGATCTTCAACTTGAATTTTTGATATACAATTATTTTCATCTTTTAATCTATTACAAAAGGAGCTATTACAAAATTGTTTATCATTATTAAAATATTCTAATGTATTATTAGTAAATATATATTTTTTCATATTTATAATATCACTAATTTTACTATCATATTTATCTAACATATTATCATATATTTTTCTTTTTTTTTCTTCATTCAATTTTTCATATTTATTATTATATATTATATTATTATTTGTTACATTTGGTAATATTAGACCTTTTTTTTTTTCTATCCATTTATCAGGATATTTCATACAAACTGCTGAATTTCTTAATTTATTATGTAAGGTACTTATACTTTCATTTTTATGTAATTTTAATAATCTTATTAAATTATTAAATACATCAACATTATCACCTAATTCATGATTTACTAATGTTCCATTCGTATCTATTTCTCTTAATATTTTACAATAATTTGTTATTCTCTCTTTCAAAAAATTATCCAATTCTTGTAGTGTTATTAATTCTTTCTTTCCTTCATTTTTATTTATTTTATATATTCTTTTCAATATATTATTTATAGTATCTGTAAGATGGTAATCACGAAAATTTTCATCATCCTCTGCTTCTGCTTTAATTTGATTGAAGTTCTCTCTAACATCCTTTGAAACATATGTGAAGCATTCACTTGATGTATCATTATTCTGAACAAGCAGGTTGCATTCTAGACATTTTTCGATATTTATATTTCCACTCAAGAAGCAGTTGGTGGCCATAATATCACATTTTTCTAAAATGGGAAAGAATACAAATGTGTATACATATATGAGTATATTTATATATATATATATATATATATATTTATTTATTTATTCATTTTTTTGTACATTTAATTATTGTTGTTTACCTGGGATGTCTGTTTTTATAGCATAATGTTTACTTTCCAATAAATGAGTATCTTTATTTTCTGATACGCTATGAATTTGAATAGCTGTGATAGGTCTACTTGGTTCTTTCATTTTATATTGTCTGATATCTACTTTGTTATCTAGAAAAAGAAAAACAAAATAAATAAAAAAAAATAAAAATAATATATGAAATTTGGTTGACATAAAAGATAAAACATAATTAAAAATATATATATATATATATATATATGTATATTTTTTTTTTTTTTTTTTTTTTTTTTTTTTTTTCGTGTGTATACTTGTAACTCCTGTTTCATATACTTTCCATTTAATTGTCAAAATATTATCGTTAATATATACTACAAATTTAAATGTTTTATTTTCTGCACATATATTATATAATCTGCCCTTATCTAGAGTATCTCTTGATACACCTGCATTAAAATTAGCATTCATTAAAGTATCATCAGATGTATTTAATTCCGTAGTTGTATCTTTGAATTTAATTAAATCACTAAATTCATCCAATTCATATTTTAATTCAATGTTATTATATTTTGTTTCAACATCAATATATATATGTGGAACAAGAAATATTGACAAATTTACATTACATGGTCCAGTTATTTTTACTCCTTTATTTTCTTTTAACAAGGCAGATTTTATTTGATTATTATTTTGTTTATTTCCTGATGAAATATTAGATGAATCACTATTATTCATAATATCTTTAGGTCTTATTTCTTTTTTTTTTTTTTTTTTTTTTTTACACGTAAGATTATTGGATGACCATTTTTTGGTATCGCTGGAAAGACTAAAAGGTATGGTACTATCCAAAATAGGAATAGAAGATAAATCTATATTTGATATATTATTATGGCTAGTGGCTAAAATTGATTTACCTGTAATATTATTGTTATCATCATCTTCCCACCCACCTGTACGAATTACATTTATGATAAATATAACACCTACAAAATTAATATATATATATATATATATATATACATTTAAATTTTTTATTTCCATAAAATGATATACATTTTTTTTTCATTTGAATGTTGTTATTTGATGCATTTTATTTTTATCTTTACATATTATATACACATAAGGTATAAAAAACTTCATTTTGCCTTATCAAATTAATATTTGTTCTGATCCTTTTATTCAACGTTTTTTCTTTTTTTTTTTTTTTTTTTGTATACTATACTTTTTACACTATATGTAATTTTTTCCCCTTTTTTAAACAACACGTTTCTATTTAATTTCATCATAATTTTCTATTCTCATTTGTATAACAATATAAATATATTAAGTAAAATGAAATATTTAAAAAGAAAAAAGATAACATTTTTTTTTTCTTTCTTTCTTTTTTCTTTTCTTTTTTTTTTTTTTATTTTTTAAGAACAATAAATATTTATCTAAAAATATATTATTAATTTAAAATCTTGAAAAGTGCATTATCATTTTGTAACGGAAATAATTTTGAATGAAATATAAAAATATAATAATTTAATTTTTTAAAACTAAAATTTTTTATATTTATTAAGTTAAAATATATATATATATATATATATATATATATAATATATAAATATGATATAAATATTTATATATATATTTCATATTGTACACCTTTTGTCTTTTTCAAAAATATAGGACTATATTCATTTTTTTTTTTTGTACTTTTTAAATATATATATGTTTTTTATTTTTTATTTTTTATTTTTTATTTTTTATTTTTCATTTATTATTATTTTATAAAATTTTGTAGTTCCGAGTTTTTTAAAATAATTTTTTTTTTTTTTTTTTTTTTTTTTCTTTTAAATATTATAATATTTCACTGTAAATTTATTATATATATAATATATATGTGTTTAAATGATGATACATAAAAATTTATTATATATATCGTGAATTTTTAATTTTTTAATGAATTATATTTACATATTTAATTTATTTTGATATATAAATATATATAATTATATATGACATTTTATTATCATTATATTATATTTTTAATACTTCTTAATTCGAAATATATTATTCATATTAGTATGTCCACAATTTATGTGGTTATTACATATATATATATATATATATATATATATATAAATAATATACATACATATATATATTTTTGTTTAATTTCTATAATTGTCTATTATATAAACAATATGAGATTAAGGAATATACCAAAAAATCGTATAAAAAGTTTAAATGTTTCACTTAATCATACTAATAAAAAAAAAAAAAAAAAAAAAAAAAAAAGGATTACTATGAAGTAATAAATTATTTTTAATTATGAACAATTGTTTTATTTATATGTATAATTATAAAAAGATTGACAATAATTTATGAATAAATTTCCATCACAATATTTTCCTTTTTTTTTTCTTTTTTTTTTTGGGTATATGTATAATAGGTCTGAAATTATGCAAATTAAAAAATATGTATTTATTAAAATCCAAAGGTTTTATAAATATATATGTATTATTTCGTATTAAAAGCTGTCCTTTAATTATTACTTCTTGTTATCACATATTTTAGAAGGATATAAAAAATAATATATCCTCTCTAGGAAAAAAACAATATTTTTTATTATGCCAAAGGAAGAAAATATATGTAAAACATATATTCTTTTTTTGTTTTTTTTTAATATATTTATATACAACCTTGTTAACAACACTGATGTATGTTTATATGGATATTATTATTATTATTATATATATTAACATTTTTATTATCTTTTATTCTTTTCTTTTCTCTTTTTTGTTATAATTATATATATATATATATATATATATATATATATATATATTACAATTTGGTAAACTAGTTCAAATAAATTATTAACAATTCAACACTAATTATTTATTCTTTTTCTCGTTTATTTTGCCTTATATGATTAGTCATAAGATAACGCTTTTATGCAGGATCCTGTATATACATAAATTATATACACATATATATATTATATATATTTTTTTATTTATAATACCATTATATGGTGGTTATTCAAAATATGATTGTAAATTGGCATTAACATATGAAAAAAATAAATACATAAAAATATATATACATATTATTTGATTGTGAATTTTATTCGATTATATATTTTATTTGTTTGTTTTATTTAATTTTTTTTGTTTCATTCATTTATTTTATTTTTATTTTATTATTCTTTTTGTTTTTCAATTTTATTTTATTTTATTTTATTTTTTTTGTTTCATTTTGAACAGAATATGATGATTAAATAAAAAAAAAAAAAAAATGCCTTGCATTCTTAAAGTGAGAATATCTGGTATAAGAGACTTTAATACATTCGAAAAATCAGAATTAGATTCCTTTAAATATATTGAAGTAATAAATACATGAAAAATGATATATATATATATATAAAGAAATATATGAA
Organism: Plasmodium billcollinsi; assembly: GCA_900257145.2. Taxonomy (NCBI): domain Eukaryota; phylum Apicomplexa; class Aconoidasida; order Haemosporida; family Plasmodiidae; genus Plasmodium; species Plasmodium billcollinsi. The sequence goes on from LT990231.1 coordinate 399,208, forward strand.
TAAATAGAAAGTTAACAATATTAAAATTTAAAATTTTTTAAATTTACAGGTTACCTTAGGAGAAACAAAGCAAAGAACAAAATTTAGTTAGTACACAGATAATAATAAATTTATATATATATATATATATATAAATATATATGTATATCTGGCCCATATTGTGTATGCATATGTTTTCTTACGTTATATATATATATATGTACATATGTACACTTTTTTTTATTAACATTTAATATATATATATTTTTGTTATATTATATGTATATATAGATATCAATAGAAGTACGAATAATTTAAATTTATCCTTTCGATTGGAAATTGCCGATGATTCAGAGCTTCAAACAAACCCACTTAAAATAATAGTATGTATAGTGGAAAGAAAAAGAATGAAATGAGAAAAAAACGCATGAATACTAAATTGTGTTATATATATATATATATATATGTGTATATATATATATATGTGTATATATATATTTCTTTTTTTTCTCTCAATTACCAATTGTCTCTTCAGATTGATGATGCAGAAAATATAAATAATGGTTACATACAAATAGATTTAAGTTTTTTTTATTTTCATGATAATTTAAAACTAGAAGGATGGTTTCCATTATACGATTCGCTAGCTGGACTTAAAGGTTATTACATATAATATTTATCAACTGCGGAAATGAAATATGTACATATGTATATATATATATATATATATATATATATATATATATATATTTTTTTTTTTTTTTTTTATTTATATTTATTTATTTTCTTTATTTTAAATTATAGGTGAATTGTACTGTATAATAAAATGGGAGTTCTTCGAGGAAAAAAATCCGTACAATGAGAACAGTTCGGGTAAGGACATATATAAATAAATAAATATGTTTATATAATGATACATAAGCATTTATTTATTATTTCTTTTTTTTTTTTTCATTAGACGTTTTATTGCTAGGTACTATGTTCTTCCCAAATAATTCCCCTTATTACATTGAACAAATAATAGACTTTGCAGTAATACAGAAAATTAAAATGTAAAAATATATATATATATATATATGTATGTATGTATAGATTTATAAGAAAATATATTTTTATTAATATGCCCAATTAATAACTTCAACATTTTTTTTCATTGAAATATTTGTAGAATGAACTTAAAATTGTAAACGATCCCGAATATGATTGGAAGGACTTAATTCGATCAAACAGGTTTTTTTTAAAAAAGAAGAAAATTTAAAATATAAAAAAAATAAATGTATAAATAGATGATTGGTTACATATATTATTAATATAATTATACTTATTTTAGAAACTCTAATGAGGCAAGATGTGACGTTATACAAAATTCGTTTATGCAAACTAGAAAGCTCATAGGAAAAAAGGTATTTAGAAATAAATGAAAATATTCTAATATATGAAATCGTTTTTAAACAATACACATAAGAATATATACATATATATATATATATATATATATATATATATATATATTTGTATAGGCGAAACTCCTGGGGGGAAATGCAATATTAGGTTATCAAGAACACTTGAATTTAGAAGGGAGCACAACAAATAAGTACGATTTTTTTATTTTTTTCCCTAACACTTGTTTATAATATGTTATATATACCGTTTGTAATTATTTGGTATATATATATTTATGTATGTATATGTTTTTTTTTTTTTTTTTTTTTTTTTTTTTTTACGTAGAATATGTATTCGTATCACAGGAACTGTTGTCAAATTAGGAATAAAGAATTTGAATGAAATGAATAATATTAATATTAATCAGAATAGTACTATAAAAAATATTTTAAGAAATAATGAATTTTATTTCGAGAATAGTATGGAGAGAAGTAAAGATATGAAATATAATAAAAGGGAAAATTTACAACCAAATGCATCGTATAATTTCGTTGATGTAATGTTGCTCACATTGGATTCGTTACCAGATAATATAAAATATACTTATGGTAAGAATGACATATATATTTATATATGTATGTATAATTATTACCATTTGAACCTTTTTAATTTATTTCCACTTCCCTTCTTTATAATCTTTTGTGTTCTCATTATTATTTACAAGGTGGACTGGTTGCATCAAAGGCTGTTAAAATTTTACATCCAAGGATCACAGAAGAACAAAGAGATGAGTGGTTATTAGAAATAAGGGACGAGGTAATAAGGAAAAAACAAAGAAATATAAATAAATATATAAATATAAATATATATATATATATATATATATATATATATATATACTCATTTAAATTTTTAGCTCAAGTCGAACGCTAAATTTTTGTCCTGTAATGTTGTTCTAGGTAAGAATATATATATATATATATAGGTACATATGAGAAATATAAACCTTTATAACATACCATATATAATTTATCGTTTTGTTAAAGGTTACAAAGAAGACACGTACATATTCAGCGATGTAATAGTCTTATTTTGCTATGGAACAGCAATAAATGTATTACCCTCCTTTTTTTACGATGAAAAAATTATATCTTTCATAAATAAAGATGTACCTAAGTCAAATATGTTTAAAAGCAATTCAATTAATTCTCATAAGAATGTAAATTGTATTTATTTACACTCTGCCTCAGATGAAAATGAAAATAACAAAGTACCATGCAGGTTAAAATATATATCTTTGCACATAAAATATTAAATAAGATAAAAAAAAGAAATGAGCACAGTATAATACATATATATATATATATATATATATATATATATATATATATATATATATATATATATATGTTTCTCTCATATTTTAGGGTGTGTAAGGAATCTTTTGTTCCTAAAATTTATATATCTTCGGCTGTTATACCGCAAGATTTGGCCTTAATAGGAAAGTAAGCATATAAAAATATATGAACAGTAAAATATGCAAACGTGTATTTATACATATATATGTATATTTATATTTATTATTTTTTTTTTTTAGCGGATTTTTAATATCCGCGTTTGTTATTTATCCTTTGAAGAAACACTACGGGGAATACTTGGCCTCAGAAGTAAAAATGATAAACAGCAAAAAATTAAAATAAATTAATATATATATATATATATATATATATATGTACATATATATATTTACTATTTCATTATGCGTTCCTCGTTTTTTAAAGGCTCATGTTCTTTATCACATTTATTGTATTTTTAGATAAGTGAAATATTACCCTTTCTCGAATTAAATTTACATAAACAAATAATTTGCAAGTTACTAGTAAACGGATTTAATAGTATTTTTGACTATAATTTAAAGTTATGTTTCAATCAAAATTATTTGTTTGGTTATTGTTATGGTACGGGAATGTGCACCTACGGAATATATTCTGATAATAAATTTTTAATCAAGTCTAATTATAAAGATAATTTTTATATTAGGAATAAATTTGTTGGTGCTCTTGAATTAAAAGGTATATATGACAATATTAACTATCGATCCTTTTTTTGTAAAAACAAAAGTTTAATTTCACCTGTGTATCTAAGGGGAGATATAATTTATAACAACGACCTAGGTAAGGAAAAAAACAATAAACAATCAAATTATCATATGAATAATAAAAGGAGTAAAGAGAATTCGGAGTTTTATAATTCTGAAATAAATGCAATAAATGATATTATGAACAGTTATGAAAATGAAGGAGGGAAAAAAAAAGTTCAAAGGCAAAAAAAAGATCAACAGGAATATGATGAAAATGATGCATATAAGAGAAATAATGGAAGGTATGAAGAACATGATGACAGTGAACAACGAGCAGAAAAAAGCAAACTAGAAGAAGAACACAAAAGAGAAGATGAACACAAAAGAGAAGATGAACACAAAAGAGAAGATGAACACAAAAGAGAAGATAAACACAAACGAGAAGAAGAACACAAAAGAGAAGAAGAAAACCAGCTAGATAAAGAAAACCAACTAAATGAAGATGAGCATAATGATAGGGGACCGAACAAAAATCCTTCGAGGGACACATATAACAAAATTATAAATAGTAATTACTTTAGACTAAAAGAAATTTATATGAAAGAAGAAAGTGATTTATTAAATGAAAACAATGATAAAAATAAACATGGAGATTTTTATAACATAAAAAGTGACGATCTTAATAATGAAAATATTGGAGTAAGACAAAGAAAAAGGAAAAAAAAAAAAAAAGAAAAAATTAAAGCAAAACGAAGAAAAAATAAAGGATATGTATACGAAGTAGAAGATCATCTAGATAATATTACATTATTCAATATATATGAAGATAATATTGCTTTATATAATTATGTATTTAATTTAGATGTTAAAAATTTCCTTTATAAAAAGGGATTATTAGACAATTCTTACAAAATGGGAAAAAATAATCAAGTTGAAAATAAAAAAGATAATAATGTTATGAATAATTTGAATGCACCATGTCTAATTAATTCGGTATCATCTGAAAGGATTATAAACACAGAGTACCAGCATGGTACTCAAAAATGTATAAATAATATTAACCAGAAAAGGTATAATGATCATAGTGATCATATTATTAATGTTGAACAAGAAAATAATATCTTAGATGTATTTAATAAGAAACTATTTGAAAAAAATATATACAATGGATCTGATCCAAGTGAAAAAAAACATTCACTCCAAAATAATTTACCAGAACCTAATAATAAAATTGTCAAAAGTTCAAGCAATAATGATTATTCATTTGAAAGTGCAATAAAAGATGAAGTAGATAAATTAGATGATGATAATACAAATAAATGGAATGAAATTAAGAAGAGAAAAAAAAAATTCAAAAAAGAAAAAAAAATAATAATAAATAATTCTTCAGGTTTTCAAAATGGATTTTTAAAAAATTCAAATAATTCATTTCAAAATCAAGAAATAGAAGATGATAAGAACAACAACAACAATAATATTAATAACAACAATAATATTAATAACAATAATAATAATAATAACAATTATAACACTCACAATAATAACAATTGCAACCTTCACAATAATAACAATTGCAACCTTCACAATAATAACAATTGCAACCTTCACAATAATAACAATTGCAACCTTCACAATAATGATAATATATATTTATATAACGAGATGACAAAAAAAAAATTTGTGCTTGATAATAATTATACAAAATATTTCTTTTATATATTTACTCTAGATATGTTACCAAGCATAAAATTTGAAACATTCTATGAGAAAAATAATGACCACAAAGATTTCAACGCAAATTATAAATTTTATTTGAACACTGATGATGATACAGATATAAATGCAATAAAAAAAAAAAACGTCAAAAATAAAAAAAAATATGGAAACATTTTGATTAAAAATTATACTAATCATAATGAATATCCTTATTTAGAATATAATGAAAATAAAAATTATGAAATGAATAAAAAGGAGAAGTTACTTACTGAAAATAATGAATGTGATATGTATATAAAAGATAATATATATTATAATGATTATAGTGGTGGTGATGGAATACAAACAAAAAAAGCCTCCACTTTTTTATATAATAATAATACGAATAAGAAAGAAGATAATAAAACAGACATTTTAGGTTATATGGATAATGTGGATAATGAGAATAGTGTGCAGGGCTTGAAAAAACGGAATACATTTTATAATAACAGTGATCAATTATATACCCTTGATGTGAAAGATAATGATATGATAAAGAACGAAAAAAAACAATCAAACAATTATTTTGAAGGAAAAATTATCAATAGGAATATAAAAACTGAGAACGAAGATAAGAATTTAAAGAAACTTTATGATGAGAATGATATAAGGAAAAAAAAAAGGAAAAAAGAAAAAGAAGAAAAACAAGAAAAAAATAAAAGTAAAAATACATATTTAAATAATTTATCCAGAAGTTATATTTATTTAATTAAAAGAATAAATTTATTTTCTGAAAATAATAATGAAGTAGATATAATATATGAAAAGATAAATAAAGCATTTATAGATTTATATAATATTTTTATATTCTATATATTTATTCATAATTTATTCCCATGTTGTATATGTAGTATAAGATTAAATTTTTCATTCATATCTTTTGATATATTAGAAATTATGTTAACAGGGCATTTAATAAAAGTTAAAAATAATAATGCTATTAATTTAGAATTACAAAATATGAATAAGTCTGTACAAGAAAATTTATTAAAACATTTTTTTAAACATTTAGAAAATTATTATATAGAAAAATCAGAGTTATTCAATTATACAAATATGTTTTCAAATAATATAGATAAAATCATTTTAAAAAGAAAAACGAAAAGTGATATTTCTCAATTTGGTTATATTACTAAACGAAGAACAAGTATGATGAAAAGTCAAAGAAATATATGTACATTTCTTTTTACAAAAATTTTCCATTCTCCACTTTTTAATTTTACTTCGAAAATAAAAAATTTATTTTTTAAAAAAAATAAAAACAAAAACAAAAACAAAATCAAAAACAAAAACAAAAATAAAAATAAAAAAACACAAATACAAATACAAAATGAAATAGAGAAAGAAAAAGAAAAAGCAAAATACAAACACAAAAAAAATAACAACAATAATAATAATAATAATATTGCTATCAATAAAAATATCGATTCCAAAGAAATAGAAAAACAAAATAAAAAAAAAAATAAATTACAATTATTACTTAAAAAACCTGATAAAAAAAGTATGAATCCATCACAAATTAATAATAATATTAATGATAGTATATTCTTATTTGATCAATTAAAAAATTATATTATATTAGAAAATCGTAAAATCTTTTTTGAAAATTATATGGAAAATGAATTTTCTTCAATTATTATTACACCTTTAAATGTATTACCTCATGTTATTATTAAAAAATATTTTGGTGTTATTTCATTACATATAGTTAAAGAAAACATTAACTTAAAAAAGTTCGATTTTTTTTATCAAAGTCTTATATCAGATATATTATTTATAGCAAAATCTCATATCAAAAATATTGGTGCTAATTTAATTTCCTCATTTAAAATAACAAACTTGTTTTTAAGAGAAGAAAAATCACATGGTTATGCCCTCATAAGTATATGCGGGGACGTCGCCAAGTTTTGACCATCAAATGGGACTAACAATAATGAGAACAGGTATATATATGTATATATATATATATATATTATACATAAACAAATGTCTTTTTTTTTTTTTTTTTAAACATATATAAAATATGGATAATAATGTTTTTGTAAAAAATGGCATATAGTGTCCATAAAAAAAAAAAAAAAAAAAATCAAAATATAAAAATATAAAAATATAAAAATATACACATATACACATATACAAATAACATATATATATATATATATATTTATATACATATTTCTAATTTTTTTTAATTTTAAATAACGTTTTGAATTTTGTTAAATTATATTATGTATCGATATACATTTTAAGCACATTTAAATGTTTATCACACAACGTGCACAATTTAGTCCTTTCCTTTTTGTTGCTTGTTTTCATTTTTATCTTTTTTTTTGTTCTTTTGATTATTCAAAAAGTATTCTCCTGTTTCCATTTGTATATCAATTTTACGAGGCAACTGATCTGGTGGGAAGATGGATTTACTTTTCTTTTTCTTCTTATCTAATTTTTCTTTAATTTTTTTTCTTTGGACATTTCTTTTTTTAAAATTTGGTAGAAATTTTTCCCAATTTTCATTTTTGAATTCTTCATTTTTTTCTAATTCCCTTTTTGCAATAAGTTCTTTTATATGATATACAGGATGTATATTTTTCATACAATCAATAATAATTCTTCTTACAACTTTTAAAGATTTAAAATGACCTATAACACTAACTGTTTTCCCATGAATACATATATAACAGTTGGTAAGAATTTCTAGTGCTTTTAATGTCGTTGCATTACTACCTAATAATCTTTGTCTTCTTTTAATAAATTTATTTTTATTACGAACATATCCACTTATTTTTATTATATCACAATAAGTCTCATCTTCTAAAACACGTTTTGCATGTACAAACGGAACACTCCTTGATAATAAAGAAATCATATCTCTAGATTTTATTATGATATATGGATCAAATGTTTTCTTGGTGGTTTTTACGCACATATAACCTTCAATTAAATTAATTTCGAATTTTATAAAATGTTTATTTAATACATTTTTTATATCACTACTAAATTGTTGTAAATATTTCTCACGATATTTTGGAAATAAAACTTTAAAACTTGACTCTTCTAAAAAATGATGTTTGTTATCTTCTTGTGTAAACTTCTCAACTTTCCAATGATCAATATTTTCATTATCCCATGGTTTATCTTTACGATACTTTTTTTTCTTTAACGTTTCTTCCTGAGCATTACTCATTAGGGGTTCAACAAAATTTTAAATAATGCAGAAATTAAGGAAAAAAATATAAAAAATAAAAAATAAAATAAAATAAAAAATAATATATGGGACACTTAAAAGTAACTTATTCTACTTTATTTTTTATTTTACTTATATACTATATATATATATATATATATTTAAATGTATATATATATTTACTTTTAACAAAATAACATTTATTTTTTAATATTATATACAAAAAAAATTTTATTCTTTAAAATATATATATATATATATATATATATATATATATATATATATTATATTACTTTCTATTTCTTTTATTATCTATCCAAATGTCACAAAAAAAAATTAAACCCATGAGAAATATAATAAATTAAGTGAAAATAAATATATTCTTTTTTCTATGCCTTTCCTATAAAAATATAAATATTTTTTAAAATATTTATATATTATAAAATCATTCGCATATATATACATATGTTATATATATATATATATATATATTTGTATATATTTGTATATTTTTTTTTTTTTTTTTTGTCCCCTATAAATCTGCTTATCTCTACATATGTTTGTTTTGATTATTTTTACGTTAAAGGGATATTCATATAAAATATACTAATATTATATATTATTGAAATATTTAATATATATATATATAATAATTTTATGTTTTTAATACATTTCTTTATTTCATATTATTTAGGGACATATATATATATATATATATATATATATTTTTTTAGTATTCAGATCAAGTAGTTCTTTTTTCAAATATATTCAACTATTTTTTATTCTAACTACCATTTTTATTTTTATTTTAATTTTTATTTTTATTTTAATTTTTATTTTTATTTTAATTTTTATTTTTATTTTAATTTTTATTTTAATTTTAATTTTAATTTTTATTTGTATACGTAATAATAAAACTATAGATGTTTGATTATTGCTTTCATGTTACCTTAAGATTTATACACTCATTTGTAAAAAAAAAAAAAAAAAAAATTTAATGCATTTTTATAAAAGAATAAAACATTATAGAAATATTTTAATCAAATGTAATACATCAAATCATAATATAATATATTGGAGAAATGGAACGTTTTTCCTTAAAGAGATATATATGAATTATCACTTGTGTAAAAGTTATTATATACATAGAAAAGAGAATATATTACAAGTGGAAGCTACAGAAAATGTTGATATAAATAGTTTAAATAATAAAGATGATATATTTTATAATAATGATCACAAAGTTGATGATAATAAAATAAAAAACATACAATATCAAAAGAATTCCACCACCATATATCATGATATAGAAAAAAACTGTTCTCTTCAAAATGATGATTTTGTTAATATAAATGATCCAAAGAATAAAATAGAAAATCTACTTTTATACAGTAAAAAGTTATATAATAAAAAGTTTTGTCATAATAAATTATTATTTAATCATAAAAAAATCACTTTAAATAATATAGTGTTGAATATACTTTATATAATAAATGGGAAAAATAATAATCATAAAAATAATATTAATAATAAAGATATTTATATAGATAAAGTTCTACTTTTGGATTTTTATACTCTATTAATTAAAAGAAAATATTATATACATAATTTAAAAAATAATATTTATGACAATTCTTTTATGAATATCTTTGATTATATTCATTATAATATTAACTTACATTTAAAAAATTATAACTTGAAAAATACTCATCAAATTCTACATAATATATCCATATATATACACAAAAATAAATGTAATAATATCACACATGAACTTGTTACCAATATATTCTTCTTTTCATTTTTTAAAAACTTTAATAAGTTCTATGCAAAAAAAGAAGGAAAGGATATAAATGAAAATCAACAAAATTTTCCTAATTATCTTAATCATAAAAATCATAATGATTTAAATATAAAAAGAAAAAAAAATTCTCATTATACAATTTATCAAACAAATTATAATAAATATAAAAGCTTTGATGAAGAAACCTTTGCATATTTAAATACATATGTTGTCTTTTTATCTAATCATCCTTCTTTTATTAATGATAAATTGTTGTATAATATTTCCCTCTTAACAAATAAAATATTACAATTTAAAATAAACTTTAACCTAGCACTATCATTCCTTTCAGCTAGCTTAAATATATTTGAAAAACAAGAAAAAAAAATAAAGGAAAAACACCTTATTTTGAACATATATAAAAAAAAAAACAATTATGATATTTTGTATTCTCTAATAAATCAACACAATGAAATGTTTAAGAAAAATATAGCTCATAGGGTAGATAATCACTGTTATGATAAGGTCGAAGGAGAGCAAAAGGTGATACAACAAGATATAGCGATGGAGGGTATCTTAAGTATAAATGTAAGTGGAGCAAACCAAAATATTCATAATGTAAGTGAAGCAAACCAAAATATTCATAATGTAAGTGAAGCAAACCAAAATATTCATAATGTAAGTGAAGCAAACCAAAATATTCATAATGTTAGTGAAGCAAACCAAAATATTCATAATGTTAGTGAAGCAAACCAAAATATTCATAACGTTAGTGAAGCAAACCAAAATATTCATAATGTAAGTGAAGCAAACCAAAATATTCATAATGTTAGTAGACAAAAATTAGACATATTGTCGAAAGAGAAAAAAAAACACATGGCACACACAAACCATATTTCAAATAATATAGATATTAAAAATGGGTACATTCATAATTTTGTACCTTCCAAAAGTGATTGTATAAACTTATGGAATTATTCGCATATAATTAATATAATAAAAATATTAGAAATGAACAATATTTTATCTAAAAATTATAATGTAAACACAGAAGAGTGCATAAAAACGTTTTTAAAATATATGTTTGATTATTTATCAATATATTACGATGAACTAGTAATAATTACACAAAACGAATTAAATAGTTTTGTTTCTATATATGTTAATTTATCAATAATATTAGATCAGTTGAGAAAGTATCAAGAAATATGTTCTCTTATTGTTTGTTTTTTAATTAATTCTTATAAACGTATATATATATATTTCAACAGTTTGCATATAAATATGATGATTAATTTAATGAAAGGAATATATCATCAAATATATATATATTCGAAAATATTTGAAGATAATAATTTATATTTTGATGAATTTAAAAAAGAATTAATAATATTATATAATAATATAAAGAATGATAATATAATATCTTTAAATTATAACAATATGTACGAACTAATAATTACAAACATGATATATTTATCATCAAATATATGTAACACAATTTTAAATCATCCATTTAAAGAAGATAAATATATAATACCACTTAATAAATTAATAACAATTATTCATTATATACATAAAATGAACAAAATATGTCTTTCTTATGATAATACAATAAATATATTTTTGAAACAAGATATATTAAAATTTCTGAAAATATGTCAGAAAATATTTTTATCAAGCAACAATAATTTTTATGATGAAAATGTATCCAATCATCATATATTAATATTAATTAATATATATATATATTATTATCATTATTATGAAAAGTTTTTACATTCTCTATTTTTATATAAGTGTCTACAATACTTAACTAAAAAAAATGATCTAACTTTGTTTATTAATGAAACGGAGATTATTATGTACCTAAACATATTGAAGAAACTTAAAGAAATAAAAATAAATAATATAAATGAAAAATTTAAAAATATTCAAAATCATTTAGTACAAATAAAACAAGATATATTAGAAGATGGAAATACAAATAATATATATCAAATGATTGATAATTATCATCAAGTTAATATTAGATACCAAACAAATAACGATGTTGTAATAACACCCTTTTATCATAATACATCTCATATAATTTTAAATACTAATGAAAATATATATAAAGAAGAAAAAAAAAATAAAGTCCTATTAAATAATGATTTATATGATGAAATATCAGAAAGGTATATACTTAAAATAATGGACAAACTTTTTTTTTCTTCTTCTTTTCAAAAAGTAGAAAAGAAAAAATATATAGATTGTAATTTTTGTTCTTCTTTAATACAATATAATAAATTATTAGAAGAAAATAAAAAAGAGAAAACAATAAATAATGTAAATGATACTATTAAAATTGATGAAAATAAAAAGGAACAAACAATAAGTGTAGATAACATTATGTATGCATCATCTAAATGTATGAAGTTCCCTTTTAATATTCATCATTTCAAAAAATATTCTATAAATACTTATTTTTTGTTTTATGAAAATATACTTTCTTATAACAAAAAAATTAATAAAGAAGTAATAGAAAAAATATGGAACATTTTAGATAACATAATAAAATATAAACAAAATGTTTTAACAGAAGAGAATTTCTTTTTTATTATTTCTGCATTATTGAAAGGTCAAAATTTTAAACATGAAGTGTATAAAATGTACTATGAATATATAAAAAAAAAAAAAAAAGAGTCTTGTATTAATATAAAATATATATTTTTTATTATGAAAAGAATTTTTGAAGATACTCCATACATAAAATATAAAGATGATACATCATCTGATATTGATAAAAATAATAACATATTGAATAATTCTATGAAAAAATATAATATATTAAATGATATAATAGAATTATCAGAACAAATTATATTATCTAATGTACATTATATTAAAAATTTTACGTTTTTTAAAGAAGTGTTACATACTTATATGAGAAAAGATATATATATAAAGTGTTGTTTATTTTACTATCCACATTTCAATAATTTTGTGTTAATGTATTTTAATAAATTTTTAATACATGAACACTTGAATAAAAATATTCTAGTTCTTTTAATAAATAATATATCTTCTTTTTATTATACACTTAATAATAATAGTTATGCATTATATATATTAAGAAAAAACAACGTACAAATAGAATATGAAAAATTTATTAAAAATGAGAAAAAAATAAAAGAGCAAAATAACCAAAATAATAATAACAAAAAATTAATAGAGGATTATGAAGATATAATAAATATATTATTAGATGAGGATAAATTTAAAGGAGATAATATAAATGTTGTAAAAAAATATAAAAATGATCATCATTCAAAAATATTTTCATTATCGCCGTTAGACCAAATACATTTAAATATAAAACTAAACAAAGAAAATCTGCTTACAAAAGATAAAATAAATCAAACTAACATATGTTCTAATATGTTGTTAACCTCTCCCTCAAATTATATAACATCATATAATTATTATATTGATACTTATATAAAAATGGAGTTATTAAAAAAATTAAATATTTTTCTTCTTACCTTATATATAAAAGAAATAAAAAACAAAAGTCCTCATGATATAAAATTATCAAGTATGAACATAATAGATATATTCGTATCTTTAAAAAATGTAAAAATAAGAAATGAAGACATTATGTATATATTAAGTCAAAAATATATTATGGATATATTTTTTCATAATAATAAAGTAAAATTAGAATATCAAATAAAGTATCTTAATTCTCTCACTTTTCTTGATTATATAAAAGAAGCTGATTTATTATTTAAGACTTTTTTTTTTAAAATAAATAAAGTACAAAATGAAGAAAGAAAAACACAAAATAATTATAACCTTTTATATATACATTTTTTAAAAATACCCATAACAAATTGTATACACATACCAAATATATCATCATATATATTAAATTTTATATCTATATATGATTATTTTCAAAAAAAGGATCAATATGTAATATATAAAAAATTATTATATTTCCTTGAAAAATATATACAATTACATAATAAAATAAATTCAATGAATTCACTTGATAAACGTAATATTATTCTTATTACCTTATTGTTATACATTTCATCATCACCTCTTAATATATCATCCATGTCATTACGCACATTACGCATATTGTATTATTATATAATCGAGTCCAATTATTTTCCTAAGCACAACATAAAAAATTCATCTGCAATACATGATGATATTTCTAAATGTGTTGTGTCTTGTGTAAGAAAACATTCTCTCTATGTTCATATATTCAATGAAATAAATATGCATTGTTTTGACGTTGACATACTTTTATATGGGAAATAAAAATTGAATAAAATTTTTTTTGTTATATAAAATAAATATATGTATATATATATATATATATATATATATATATATATATATATATTTATTTATATTTATATTTTTCCCTTTTTATTTTTTTTGCGTAACTAATAATTTTAACACTTTTAAAAGTTAAAAAAATATATGTGAAGATTTTTCTATTAAATTAAAAAAGTGTCACATAATACACAACATGCACATTTTGCAAAATAAAATTTAAATATATATATATATATATATATATATATATATATACATATAGGGCACATAAATATAATATATATTTATAAATAATTATTTGAACGTTATAATATTTCTGGATTTCCATAAATTCTTAACATCTTTTTTAAATAAGAAATTAAACAATCTAAACAAACAATATTTTCATTTTCATAATTTTTTCTTTGTAATTTTTTTTTACTTCCATTTCTTCTTTTTTTTGTTTTATCTTTTAATGAAGCAATAACATCTGTACAGCTTTTTTCAGAAACAATATTTTTATCATATTTAATACTATATCCCATAATTTGATTATTTATATTTTTACATTCATTGTGAAGGATATTTTTGTGTTCATCAATAAGATCATTATTAATATTATTACCATAACTATTATTATTATGATCATTTATATTTTTTTGTTTTGTATTTCCTTTTATATCCTTAAATTTTAATTTTCTTGATGATATATCATCTTCAGTATTATTATTATTATTATTATCATTATCACTTGATATAATAGTACTTGTATTTTTTTCATGTTGCTTAAATGTATGTAATAATATATTATTGATGTCAACGTCTTTTTTATTAATTCTTTTATAATTTTTACCATATGTTACATTAGTACTATTATATATATAATTCATATATTTATCGTTATTACTATTATTAAAATTTAAAATATTTCTATTTAACTTTTTAAAAATGTTTTTTTTTTCTCTCATTTTATTTATACATGATATATTATTTTCATCACACTTCTTATTCGTATTTATTTTAGCAATATCTTTCATTTTAAAGAATGTCACAGTATTAGAAATATAATTTGAAGTATTTTTATCAACGTTAGATTTTTTGTTTTCACAAAAATTATTATTTTTTTGTGTACAAATTTTTTTTTTTTTTTTTTTTAAGATTTCTCTTTTATTTGTATTGATATCTTCATGCATTATATTATTTTTATTATTCTTAAGACATATATTATTATTATTATTATTATTGTCATGATCATTATCATAAAAAATATGATCACTATAATTATTTTTATCATTATGATAATTATTATCTTCTTTATCTTTTTTATTCTCCATGTCATATTTTTTTATTAACTTATTTTTTTTTAATTTTAAAGGTACAGAATTATTAAAAGTAAATTTAACAAAATATCCATAGAAATTTCTCTTTCCATGTTTCTTACCTTCTTTTAATTGCATATTTTTTTTTATATGTGTATAATTATTATTTAAGCAAATATTATACAACTGTATCAGATCTTCGATGTTATTATTTTTATAACATAATAAATAAAATAAATTTTTAAAATCATGAATTTTATTTAAACACTTGGGTAAATGATTTTCACATTTGTTATTATTCACATTCGTAGGTATGTCATTATACATACATGTATTTATATTAATACATTTTTTCTTATCTATATTCTCATTTATATTTCTTTTTAATATATTATATGTATTTTTTCCATCATCCCTTACTGTATTTTCATTTTCTTCATTCATACATTTTTTGTTTTTTCTACGTTTTTCACACTTTTTCTCATTTCCCTTTTTCCTTACCTTCCACACACAATCATCTTTACAACAAAAAATATTTGCTGTATTATTATGATAAATAAAACTTAGAACATCCGTTCTATCCATTTGATTAAAAGTTTGTGATGATATGTGTTTTATTTTTTCTCCCTTCATAATATATTTATTATTATTACAATAAGATTTTTCATTATTCGAAACATTAAATAATTTGTTATTTAAATTTTTAATTTTTTTTTTTTTAATATGAATTAATTCTAAAGATATAAAGCTAGCAAAAGGAGGTATTTTCATATCTTTTTTTCGTATACCTATACATGATTGAAATGATAATATTGATGATTGATGTGTTAAATACAAAATAATTCTTGGAAAAAAACATTTATTTGTTTTATTTTCTTTATTATATTTTTCATATAGTCGAACATTTATTATAAAGTTAATAACAACATCTATTAACGACATACCACTACATAACCAAGAAAGATATTTATTACTATATTCAATTTTACACATTAATTTATAACAATTGTATATATTTTTATAAAACCGCTTTACTGTGTCATATTTTTGGTTACATTTTTGTTCACATTTTTGTTCACATTTTTTGTCACATTTTTGTTCACATTTTTGTTCACATTTTTGTTCACATTTTTGTTCACATTTTTTGTCACATTTTTTGTCACATTTTTGTTCACATTTTTGGTCACATTTTTGTTCATATTTTTTTATATTACCATTAATAATATTATTATTTTTCACATTCTCCCTTTTTATTATCTCAGTACTAGAAGCACGATGTACAGATAAGTTTTCATAAGCTCCATTAAAATTAAGATTTAAATTAACACCATGATATACATATGCATCATATGCACTTATAAACTTTTTAATGATTTTAACATTTTTTTTTTTATTATGAAAAAGATGATATGGCCAATATTTAATTTTATCTTGATATATTTTATTGTGCTGATCATAATTTGTATTATGTATATAATTTTTACTAATAGAATTACAATTTAATTTTTTTAGTTCTTTTAGAATTATTGAATTTTTTAACTTTTTTTTTAATTTATAAACTGAAGAATTATGTTTTTTCAATACACTTATAATACTATTATTAACATGATATTCTTCTTTATCATTTTTTATAGGTATGTCTATATTTTCTAAATTATTTATTTTTGTATTTTTTTTTACATCATTATCTAATATATCAGTAGTATTCATAGAATTTTCGGTCCATTTAGTTATATCATAAACAATATATATTTCGTCCTTATAATAATTATTTAATATTTTATAAACATCGGAATTATCAATGATATGATTTCTTAGCTTCTTAATATAATGATTTTTGGTCTTAAGTGTTTTGAGCATAAGAGAATTTCTTTCTGCTACTTTTACTACAGAGAAAAGGATAAACATATTTTTTAAATAATAAAAAAGAAATTGTATATATGTATCCATATAATTTAAAAGATAAAATATATAATAATATTTAAAAATATTAGTATTAGACATTATTATATCTATATTATTATTATTATCAATCATATTACTGTAATTTTTATTTATTTCCTTTTTGTTATTATCCCTATTAATGTTACATTCATCTATTATTTCTCCCCCCTTTTGATATTCTATAAATTTATCACTCAAATATATTTTTTTCATCATATATTCTTTTGAAGGTATTTGCTTTTTTTCCAAACAATCCTTTCCATTTGCAACCATATTTATATAATATTTATTATATATATTAGTTATACTATTAAATGTATTATCAATATTTTCAACATTTTTATTTAAAAATTTTATAAATTCATTAAATATATATTTCATATATAATTGAAAGATATTAAATACATTCCATTCTTCTAATCCTTTTTCATTTTTTTGTCTATTGTTTTTTATATTTTTATAAAAAAATTGAAAATTTCCTCTCTCGTTTATTATAAAATCAAAAATAACATTTAAGTTATACATTAAATTATTATTATTAAAATCATTTATCATTTTTTTTTTTTTTTTTTTTTTTTTTTTTTTTTTCTTGGATTTCTTTTGAAATAATTAATTCATTACTACATTGTACAGATTTTTCACTTTTCATTTTTTTTAGCATATAATGATTTATATAATCATTCCAATATTTATTATAACTGCGATATGATATATATTCATTTTTATCATAACATTTCTCATAAGAATTGTTCAACACATCCTTATCGTTACCAAACATTTTGAATTCAGGATTAATTTTGTACATATCATCGAGAATTTGTAATTTTTTTAAAATCTTATTAAAATATATATATAACTCATCACAATATTTAATATTACTTTGTTTACAAAATATCTTGTTACTTTTAAATAAGTGAATGAAATTATTATCACCACGTAATATATCACCACGTAATATGTCACCACGTAATATATCACCACGTAATATATCACCACGTAATATATCACCACGTAATATGTCACCACGTAATATATCACCACGTAATATATCACCACGTAATATGTCACCACGTAATATATCACCACATATATTTTCAGCAATAATATAATTTTTAACAGGTGAATTATTTTTATCTATACAATTATATTCCCCACTTCTAATATTCCTATTAACAATCGAATTTGGAAAACATTTGTACCTCTTATTCAACCACTTTTTTTTTCTTCTTTTGATATAAGTATCTATATTATTATCATTTGTCTTATCATAATTACTTTTAAAAAACAATATAAAAAAGAAAAAATAAATATATTCACTTATTCCTAATATACCACAAATAATACCATATGCAGTTAATTTACAACGTTCACTATTTGTTGTTTTAATACATAAATATTTATTTATTAACTTAATAATTTTATCGTATTTTTTTTTTTTTTTTTTTATATTTTTTTCTTTCATTTTATTAATCAAAAGTTTTTTTTTATACACATACAAATCTTCTATTAGTGGAAACAATAATTCTTTCTTTTTATTATTTGTGTAAATATTCTTTTTATCTTTTAAAATGTTTTTATAATAATATTTTATATATTTTAACATATCTGCATAGTTGAATGATTTGTTATTATATGGGGTTCCACCATTATCATCATCATTATTATTATCACCATTATTATCATCATTATTATCATCATTATTATCATCATTATTATCATCATTATTATTATCATTATTATCATCATTATTATCATTATTATTATTATCATCATTATTATTATCATTATTATTATCATTATTATAACATTCTATATGTTCCATTTTATGATAGCCTCTTTTACGAATGCTTGAGAATTTTATATAACCTTTATTATAATTATTCATGTTTTTATATTTTATTTTTTTCATTTTATTAATCATATGTTGATGTATCCACATTTTCAAAATATTGTTTCTCCTTCTTCTTTTAATTTTAATATATACTTTTCTTTGATGTTTAAACCTTTTATTAATTTTTAAAAAGTATTTTTCATAATTTATAAAGTCTCTGAGGTAAGGGAATTTATGTAATATCCTCCTCCTATTTTCAAGTTCATTAAAAGAGATAGATAAATCATATAAATAAGAATAACCTTTGTTATCATATGTGATATTCTTTACATAATCTTTCCTATTTGATACATTATATTTTTCATTTATTACATAATAATAATTATTATTATTATTATTATTATTATTGTTATATAATGTTTTGCATTTTTTTGCACCACATTTATTATTTTTTATATAACACTTTTCTTTATTGTTAATCCTTAGTCCCCTTTCCCTTTTGTTATATTTTTTATTTAATTTACTTAATGTGTAATAATATTTTCTTAAATATTCACCAACTTTTATTGATTGTTGAAAACCTAAAAAAGTTAAATCTCCTTTTCCCTCTTTAAAAGGCCAGATGTTTCTAATTTTTTTTTTAGGAGTCCTAGCTCCATGTCTCATATATATAACCTTTGTCACATTTTTAAATTCAAAATAACCAAACATACATTTTTTACATATACTTATATTTTTTACAAAACATTCATTATTTAAATAACAACAGGAATAATTACTTTTATTAGAATCACATGAATTTATTAAATAGCTATCTATCTTTTGGCTTTTTTTTTTTTTTTTTTTCTTTTTTTTTCTCTCTCTCTTCTTATTTAAAGAGAACAAATCTTTCCCTTTGTCTTTCGTTCCTTTTTTTTCTTTCTCTTCTTTTTTTTCTACTTCCTTTGGTTCTTCTTTTATTAACATTTCATAAAATATGGAAGCGCAAACAATTATAAAGGTTTATGTATAAAATAACACAAACCACTCTTTGCAAAAATAAAAATAAAACGATATATATGTATGCAAGAATTTTATAAGGATTAGTAGTGGGTATATTTTACATGCATATGTTATCTATACACATATTTACACACATATATATATATATATATATATATATATATATATATATACATATATAATAAATAAAATTCCTTTATTTTTATCTGTACACCTTACAACAACAAAAAAAAAAAAAAAAAAAAAAAAAAATTAATAATAAATGAAAAAATAAACAAATAAATAAATAGATACATACATATAATATGTAGGTATGAACGAAACGGTCTTATGTTATTCACATTAGTATAGATATATATTAACAAATAATATGAATTCATAAACTTTTAAGAAAATATATAAATATTTATATATATATATATATTCGTGTCTACTTTTATGAATTAAAGACTATTCAAAATTATTATTTCCATAAAAAAATAAAACATAACAATAAAACAGTCAATAATATATATATATATATATATATATATATATATATTATATATGAAGGTATATATTATTACAACACAAAAAAAAAAAAAAAAAAAAAAAAAAAAAAAGTAAAATTTTACCTTTTTTTCATTTTTATATATATATATTCTTTATATATATATATATTTTTTTTTTTATCCTTCTTACAATTAAAACCTTTCTTCAAATAATTCTTTCGACTTTGTTATTTTTATTTTTTTGTTTATTTATTTGATTGTTTTATTGTTTTCTTCCTTTTTTTTTACTTCCTTTTTTTTTCTTTTTTTTTTCTTTTTTTTTTCTTTTTTTTTTCTTCCTTTTTTTTTACTTCCTTTTTTTTTACTTCCTTTTTTTTTTTTTTTTTTTTTTTTCTTTTTTTTTTTTTTTCAATTCTTTGTCATTTTCTCATATTTT
>LT990231.1:430811-433311 GCA_900257145.2 Plasmodium billcollinsi
TAAATAATAAAAATAGAAACATATTTTCTTAAAATGAAGATCTTATTACTTTGTATAATTTTTCTATATTATGTTAACGGTATTTTTATGTATATGAATTTTTAAAAGCCTGCTATATTTTGGTGTAACATAAATTTTTTTTTTTTCAAGATAAAAATGATGACATATAAATTTCAATAGTTATATATATGTATATATATTTTTACAGTTTCATATTCTTATATATATATATATATATATATATATATTTTTTGTTCTTATATTTTTTTTTTTTTATTCTTATATTTTCATTTACATATTTTTATTTTTCATTTTAGCTTTTAAAAATACACAAAAAGATGGAGTGTCCTTACAAATATCAAAAAAGAAAAGAAGCAACCAAGTGAATTTTTTAAATAGAAAAAATGATTACAATTTGATAAAAAATAAAAACCAACCTAGCTCTTTAAAAAGTACTTTTGATGATATTAAAAAAATTATATCAAAGCAATTATCAGTAGAGGAAGACAAAATACAAATGAACTCAAATTTTACCAAGGTACAAAAAAATAAAATGATGAACAAGCATATTTAAAAATATGTATGTGTACACATTTAATAAATATTAAAAATGTATATACATAAATTATGTATATTATATATATATAAATATATATATATATTTTTTTTTTTTTTTTTTTTGTGTAGGATTTGGGGGCTGATAGTTTAGACCTCGTTGAATTAATTATGGCACTTGAAGAAAAGTTTAGTGTTACTATTTCTGATCAAGATGCTTTGAAAATTAACACAGTTCAAGATGCTATAGATTATATAGAAAAAAATAATAAACAATAAAAAATATATGTATTTCTTCTTTTTTTTTCTTATTTGTTAAAATATGTCCCATATATATATATATATATATATATAATATATATAATAATAATACATGGAGAAAAAAAAAATTTTATTATTAAGAATTAATATAGTTATTATTTATATAATGTTACCTCCTTATAAAAGTGTTCATATATATATAGAATCTTACATATATTAGAAAAATAATTTTTATATATTGTTTAATGTTATACTATTTAGTGTTAATATATTATTACTTTATTATTACCTTATAAATCATATATATATATATATATGTATATATATTTAATTATATTTGTATTTATTATTATTTATATTTTTTTATTTACTTATTTTTATAACCATTTAAACCTTATTTAAAATTCAATTGAAATAAATATGTAATTCTTTTACTTTTTTTTTTTTTTTTTTTTAATTATAAAAGGTATTGTATAATATATTTAATCAAATTACTATGTACCTAAAACGTATAAGAATTACAATATAACTATAATAAGAAATATATAAATATAATATATATATATATATATAATATTAATATGTATATTTTTTATATGAAATATAAATGTGACTAGTAATTTGTAAGTACTTAGGTGTAATAATGTGAATGTTTATATTAGATAATACATGTATACAAAAATTAACACAAAAATATTACTCTCTTTTTTTTTTTTTTTTTTTTTTTTTAAATGAATTAGCTAGCTAATTGAGTTAACATATATATATATATATATATATATATATATATATATATATATTTATTTTTACTTTTATTTGTTTCTCTGTAAAGGAAATAATATATATATTATACATATTAATACATCATAAAATAAACAAATATATATATATATATATATATATATATTACTGTTGATTATCAAATTGTTTCACATTTTTAAACATCACTTATTATAATTGTTGAGCACACCATGGATAGCTGTTAGAGCTTCTCCTGGTAGCATATGGTAAAATGATTTTTCAGTGTTTAATAACTTTACACAATGAAAAAAAGATAAGTATGTTCTTTTACACACTTTTAATATTGTATATTAGTCATGTGAGGATATTTTATGACTGCTTAAATTTGAAAAATGAAAAAAATTACAATGTGTTTTTAATAAATGAAAATAAGAATTGTCCCTCCTATTATTTTTTAAACAGTAATTACAGAAATAATAATAATTTTTTAAGAAGAAAAGAAAATTATCAAAGAGTACTGCTATTGTATAATCCTGAATTCAATGAGGGGGGTAAAAAGAATAGTTATATTTTATATGCTCATAGCAAAAAAAACAAAAATAAAAATAAAATAAATCCTTATAATAATATAACGAAAAGGGAAACAATAAATAGAAGGGACCAAGATGATGAAGAAGATAATTATGAAGATGATGAAAATTATGAAGATGATGAAAATTATGAAGATGATGAAAATTATGAAGATGATGAAAATTATGAAGATGATGAAAATTATGAAGATGATGAAAATTATGAAGATGATGAAAATTATGACGATGATGAAAATTATGAAGATGATGAAAATTATGAAGATGATGAAAATTATGACGATTATGCTTTTAATAATGATGATATAGACATCGGTGATAAAGATACTCCTTATGAAGCAGGAAAAAGTAAAGTA
>LT990231.1:438311-445811 GCA_900257145.2 Plasmodium billcollinsi
TATACTACAACTATAAAAAGGACCCAATATATATATATATATATATATAAATACAGAAGAAAACATATTATATATAACAAAATATAGCACATAAATTGTAACCCTTTTTAAAAGAATTTCTTCTACACTTTTTTTTTTTTTTTTTTTTTTTTTTTTTTTTTTTTAATAATATGTTTCGAAACTACCACATCTAACATTGTCCACATATATACATATATATATATTTATTTATTCATTTTAATTTTTAAAATGAACAAGAAAAGAATATTTTGTTATTTCTTCTTCTTTTTTATTTTGCTTGTCTCTGTTTTATACTATGATGATATTAAGAGTGTCTTGAGTACAAGTACAAAAAAAAAAAAAGAAAATTGTAAAACCACCGTTTTCATGCATGGAGAAAACGAAGAAATAATATCATCACTGACGGATAGTAATGAGAGAAATAAGGAAAATTATTTGTTTACATTTGAAAGATTGATAAAGGAGAGAAAATATATATGTGTAAAAAAATGTAAAAGAAATAATAAATTAAAATGGATTAATAAAAGCACTTATGTTAAGAAAAACAATATATGTGATAATTATAATATTATGTTTAATTGTATAAAAGCAATGAATTATGATAAAAATAAAGAGAAAATTTTTGAACATTTTTGGGATAATTTATTTTATATGAATAAATATATTTTTCATTTATACTATTATTATATATTTGATTATACAAAAAAGATAAAAAAGAAAATACAAGGAATTAAAGAAAATATTATACATAATAATAATTATTATAATAATTATTTTAATGATATATTTTATTTTCATAAATTATTTTTATTTAATGATGATGAAAAGAAAAAAAAGAAAAATGATAATATAAAAATTAATATAAAACTACATAATAATACAAGAAAATTATCTGTAAGTGAAGAAAATGTAGAACTGAAACCATATGTAAAACAAGGAGAAAGAAATGAAACAGTTGTAAATTTATATGAATATTTTTCAGGAGGTGTAAAGAGATCAAATAATAATAATGAGATTGTGATAACATCTACTGAACAATTTCATCGTATTGTTATAATATGTTTTAAACCAACAGTAAAACATTCACATATAATAACTAGTCCACATGATGCTTTAAATCATATAGTAGAAGAAAATGATAAAATAAAATTATCAGAAGAAATATATTCAATTCCATTTTATCCAATATATGGGAATTTAGGTTTAAAAAATATAATAACGACAGGTATTGTTGAATTCATGATTCCATATTTTTGTAGAACTCAAATGAATTTTACAGTAACATGTGGAAACGGTGAAATTAATGATTTGTATAAATTTGAAGATTTGATAAAAATAAGAATACGTATTCCTAGAAATACCAAAAAAATATTAGGACTTAGTACGAATGAAAAGGATAAAACAGTATTTGAAAGGATAGTAGATAATACATCAAATGAATATCGATTTAGAAGTTATAATAATAAAATTGTAGGAATAAAATTAGAAAATTCTATTTTAGATCCTCCTGGATGTTTTAAAATGGTATATGAAGATAATAAAATAATACAACTAGAAGTTTTTTTACAATATGTAAAATGTATTAATCTAGATAGAGATAATTATAAAATACGTTTTTTTTTTCTTCCTGAAGATTTTGGTGATGAAGAAATAGAATTTAGCTGTAAATTTACTTATAAGAAAAAAACAAGCAAAATAATATTTGGATTAGGAGAAACAAGTGTAGATAAAGATATATTTTATTTAGAAGAGGAACATGTTAAATTAAATATTCAAGAAGATGTAAGTGGAGATAAACCATATTATAGTCATCTTAATTATAATGGAATACCATACAATATATGTAATTTTGAATATAAACCAGAATACGATTCACAAATATGTGAAAGAACTATACATGAATTTTCTTTATTTATTTATAATTGTGATACTCTTGTAGGTACACAAATACAATCTACTGAACCTATAACAACTGTGAAATACTTAAATGCAACTTATCCAATAAATAAATTTAGTGATATCACATTATTTAGTAAAGACATAGATATAGAAGGATTAGAAGAAGCATTTCGTAATTCCAAATTTTTTTTAACGTCATATATAAACCATGGCCCATTCCCCTTAATTATAGAATGTGTTATATCTAATTCGAATAATGATTATCAAAATGTTTATATTCTTTTACATTTAAGAACTAGTATAAAGAATAGAAATGTATCATTTTGTGATTTTGAAAAAGTACATGGATATAATTATTTAAATACTTATATTGATGGGAAAATATGTAATATTAATATTACATCTAATTCAGTCTTTGGTTTTAAATGTCCATCTAATACTATAAAAGAACCCAAAAATTGTTTTTCAGAAGTATATATAGATAAAAAATTATATAAATTAAATGATAAATTATCAAGTAAATTAATATTATATTCTATAAAACAAGAAAATCTTGCTATAGCTGGTTTTAATAATTATATTTCCAATTCTTTTTCATTTGAATGTTATTGTATAGATAAAAATCAAACCTATTCTTCTTATCAACGTACATCAGGAGAAGATATATTAAATCATATTGTAAAAAAAATACATGTTAATTATAAAAATTATGATGAACTTTATGATTATAATATACATGATAAAATCATATATGAACCTATTATTATAAATCCACCTATCACATATTTATGTGACTTTGTAAATAAAGAACAAGTATTACAACCTTTAAATAATAAAACCAAAAATTATATATGTACTATATGGTATCCAAAACCTTTAAATTATATAGCATTAAATTGTCCAACAAATCTAAGAGATGAAGAAAATGATCAAACTATTTCAGAGGTATATAATTCTTTACAAAAAGATATATTAAAACCAACTGGGATCGAACAAAAAATAGATCAAAAAAAAAAACAACTAAATTTATTATTTAACAAAAGAAATATTTATTCCGATTTGTATCATTTACCAAAAGATGCTCCTAAACGTACTATAAATAAAAATGGATTAAATATTGTAAATATTGATGAAATAATACCAGGTATTTTAATTAAAGATGTGATTAATATAAAACTTGAACATATAATAAAACCTGAGCTATTAGAATCCAAGAGTTCTTTACACAAAACACATAGTACAAATAAATCACATCTTTTATCAACACGATATAATAAGTCAACATATGTATCTACTTTACCATCTATAAATACTCCCTTGTCGTCCACAACTTTTATTATGCCTCAAAAATCGGTACCTTTTACCAAATCTGGACTTGAAGAAACTAAAAGTACAAGCAATATATATGAACAATACATAGGAAAATCAAACAGTATAGATAATGGATTATTTATATTTCAGTTACCTCCATATTTAAAAAAAAATCAGACAATAGAATTTGCATGCATCAATGATAGTACAATAAAAAATAAGAAAGTAGGAAATAACGGAATTATGACTATACATTTAAAATCTTTTGGAAATCCAATAGAAGGTTGTTATTTTTATAAAAATGCTGCTAAATATAATTATTTAAAAAAAAGTATAAAAATAGATGATAAAAAACAAGAAGAGTGTAATATAAAAAGTGATGGAGAAATTGAATTTGTAGGTATTATGTGTCCATATGAAAATAATTTATATTTAACACCTTCTAGATGTTTTTTAAAAACATATGATAATCAGGATTCATTAGTTGAAATATTGAATATTAATGAAAACTTTGAATATTATTCTAATGATAAAGGTATATCTTATTTAAGAATTCCTCAAGAATTTTTTAAACATGTTCATTTATTTTGTTATTGTAATGTTGAGAAAGACATTGATGAGGTTAATAATGTTCTTAAGAAAAAAGAAAATAAAATAAGCTTAGAATTAAATTATTCAAATAAAGGTTTTAATATTATAAAAACTATTGATTATCAATATGAATCTGATATAATCATAGGGTATTCATATTATTTTAAAAGAGTAACACCAATATATAGAAAAAAACATATATGTGATTTTACTACAGAAGATAATTCTTTAGAACCAGAAAGTAAAGATAAAATGATATATTCATGTTATTTATCTTTGGAAGATAATTTAAATTTTATAGAAGTGAAATGTCCAAAAAATAAAAAGAGTTCAAATTCAGAATGGTTATTTAAATATGGTACATTTGATAAATCATCAGAATTATTAGAAGATGAAGAAAATATAAAAAAATATGAACACATGAAATATATGCCAGAAGATAAGGATGAAATAATATATTTATTTAAAAAACAAAAACTCGAAGATATATTACCAGGTGTTATAATATTTGATAAAAATAGATATTTTTTTGAAAAAGGGAATTTTTCTTTTGTTACTCCTTTAATTGTAAAAGAAGATGTTACTATTAAATTATTATGTGATAATTCCGAGACAAAAATAGATGATAAAATAGGTAAAAAGGGTATTATTCTTATTAAAATACCACAACATATTACAGATAAAAAATTTTATGGTTGTGATTTTTCAGGTGATTTAAATAAAAAATCCTCATTTTATTATTCATCAATTTATGATTTAAAAACACAAAATCAATATTGTGAAGTTAAATTAAAAGAAAATATTATTATAAGTTTAAATTGTCCTTCTGGTAATATTAATCCGAATAATTGTTTTAATAATGTTTTTTTAAAAACAAATATGAATGAACAAATAAATGAAAATATACAAAATATATTTGATGAAGTAAAGGTTATAAATACTAAATCACATTTATTATTAAATAGTTCATCTACATTTTTAATTATATCTAAAATTACAAAAAAAGAATTAAATTTTTTTTGTACATGTCATCATCATGAAACCAAAAATGTTGGAACAATATATATAAAAAATGAAGATATTATTAACTTTTCAAAATCATATAAAGAATCAAGTATATTAACATATATAGATGTTACACCTTATTATTTAAAAGATACATATATTTGTGATTTTACACAAAATCATTATTCTATATCTTTTGATACTACTGTAAATGTACAAAATGTTTTAGAAAGATATTTAAAAATATTATCAGATTTTTATAATACACATGAAGAATTTAGTTATTTTAGTATTCATTTAAAATTAAGAAAAGAAATTATGAAAAATAAATATATAGATTATTTAAAAAAAAAAATTACTGAATATAAACAAAAAGAAACTTTTGAAAAAATCAAACGTTTAACACTTTCAACAACTGATAATTTAAATACTATTTTAGTATATAGATGTAATATAGATCTAGGTTCTTTTGATAAATTCAAAATTAAATGCCCAAGTAAACTTACTGAAGAAACACAAAATCATAAATTATATCCTAATTTAGTATATAGTTCTAATTTAGGACTAGAGGAAACAGATATGTTAAATGGATTGAACAAATTATTATATGGATCTGTTTTAATAAATAAAAAAGAAAAAAATGTTTCCTTCTTTGAAAAAGGAGAATTAGAATTAATTATTTCTCCTTATGCTGATTCATCAAAAAATATTATTTTCTCATGTGAAAATGTTCCTAGAAATTTATCAAAAGGGATTATAGGTTCTGCATCTATTTTTATTAAAAAAAATGATAATAAAATTTTAGGTTGTGATTTTATAGATACATCATCAACATCAACATCAACATCATATTATGAGTCATATACACCTTCTACTTTATCATCATCTCAACATGTATTACATAATCAAAGTGATGATTTACATATGATTAACTATTTAGAAATATCCAACAAAAAAAATTCGTTCGAATTCGAAATTGAACTTGTTGAAGGAAAAAATACATATTGTAATATTGAAGCTATAGAAAATGATATCGTCGGGTTTAGCTGCCCATACAATTTTCTTACAACACCAAGTGATTGTTTTGAATCTGTACAAATTGAAGGAGTTGATAAAGAATTAGAAACACATAAGTTAGAGAAATTATTAAAAGGAGTTAAAATATTAAATAATGATATATATAAATATAATTTCACACCTTCATATATTATCTTACCAAAAAAAATTAAAAAATCACTTAAAATTTTTTGTAGATGTAATTCTGTAAAATTAATAAAAACAGGCATAATACAAATTAATATTATAGGAGATGATCTAAATAATTGGTTTAAAAAAGAAATTACACATAATATATTTGCATATCAAAAAATGAATTATTTTTATGATTTCTCAAAAGGACCAATAAATATAAGTTCTGAAAATGTACTAGGTATATCTACAATGTCTCTCATGTCTTCAAAAAAAAAAAATTACAAGCACAAAAATATGACACATAAAAATGGTTATAAAGAAATAGAAAAAGATCATAAAAATATAAGTCCAAGTGTAAATAATTATGATCATTTACCTGTTACATTATCTTCTACTGATGAGGGTGAAGATGACGAGGATGATGATGAGGATGATGACGAGAGTGATGACGAGAGTGATGATGAAGAAAACAATATTCTTAATCCTCTTAGAACTAAACAAGTATACGACATAACTGTAGCTGCTTCAGAGTTTAGTAAAATTGAAGTTGTGTGCCCCTTAAGAAATTCATCTCAATTTAGACAATCCAAAATTAGCCCTGAGAATTTTTTTGAATATGTTTATGTATTAGAAGATAAAAATAATGACAAAAGAAAGAGAAGTATAGAAGAAAATGAAAAATTAGTTACAGAAATACTTGAAGGAAAAAAGAACATAGATGGACATTTTACAAGCACAGAAGATATATATAATAAAAAGAGTTCAAAAAATGCATCAGTAGAATATGATGATATGGGAAATAAAATATTTATATCTATAATGTCTGAGAAACCTAAAGCTGTTATAGGAGATAATATATTATCTACTGATTCTTCTGTACATATGTCAAATAATATAATTAATAATTCGTCTCAAAGTAATATTCAAACTGAGCCTATTAGTTCCGATAATACGACATCAGAATATGAAAAATATAATAATTATTTTAAAGATATATTAGTTATAAAAAATATTAATGAAGTTATATCTTATGCAAATATAAAAATAGATATAAATGAACAAACATATTCAAGCTCATTACATATATCACCTCTTATTTTAAAAGATGCAGAATTTTTAATATCATGTGATAACTCTTTAACATTAAATGAAAGTACAAGAGGAAAGACAGCTACTGTTAAAATAAAAGTTAAATCTAATTTTTTAAAAATATATGGATGTGATTTTGTAGGGGATTTTTCAATTCATTTTTTATTTAGTAAGAAATGGGATGACATACCAAAAAATTATATATGTAAAATTAATATACAAGATGATATGTTAATAGGCTTAGCTTGTCCAAGTTTTACAAAATTACATCCACCAGATTGCTTTGAAAATGTTATTGTAAATCAAAATGTTTATAAAAAAAATATTCTCATGGAAACAAAAAATATGTTCTTTTATAAACAAAATGATAAACCTATCTTATCATTTGTACAT
>LT990231.1:448311-458311 GCA_900257145.2 Plasmodium billcollinsi
AGGAGTACGTTCATAAAAATGTTGATATTTATAATTTATCTAAGGAAATAACAATGAGAAAAGACACATTTGTAAAAATGAAACAAAGAACTTGTCCCTTTAATAAAGAAAGAAGTTCATTTGAAATTGGTTCAAATAATATTACATGTTTTAATCCTATCGTAAGGAAGAAGGAAAGGGAAATAATAGACACGATTGTTTTAAAAAAGAATGTAACAAATGATCATTTTGTGAGTAGTGATATGCATTCGAATGTACAAGAGAAGAATATAATATTAATAAGAAATATAGATAAAGAAAATAAAAATGATATAAAAAACGTTGATGAAAAAATTCAAAGGGATACATACGAAAATGTAGATTACGAAAGTAATGATAAACTTATAGTATGGTTTGATGATAATACAAATGAAGAAAACTTTTTACTAACTTTTTTAAAAAAGTGCTTGATGAAAATATTTTCTTCACCCAAAAAAAAAAAAACTGTAGTACAAAAAAAACATAAGACTAATTTTTTTATAAACAGTTCGTTGAAATATATATATATGTATTTAACCCCCTCGGATAGTTTTAATCTAGTACGTAGAAACAGAAATTTGGATGAAGAAGACATGTCTCCCAGGGATAATTTTGTAATAGATGATGATGAGGAAGAAGAAGAAGAGGAAGAAGAAGAGGAAGAAGAAGAGGAAGAAGAAGAAGAAGAAGAAGAGGAAGAAGAGGAAGAAGAATATGACGATTATGTTTATGAAGAAAGTGAGGATCACACAGAAGAAAATTTACAAGAGGAACAACAAGAAGAAATAGCGGTTGAATCTTCAGAAGAAAGTTTTAATGATGTGGATGAAGATTATGTAGAAGCAGAGGATGGAGATATGATAAGAGTTGACGAATATTATGATAACCAAGACGGTGATACTTATGATAGTACAATAAAAGATGAAAAAGAAGGAGAAGGTGCATACGAAGGTGCATACGAAGGTGCATATGAAGGTGCATATGAAGATGCATACGAAGAAGCATACGAATATGAAAAAGAAAGCCAAGATGAAATATATCCAGGTGGTGATAAAAAAGAAAGAGATGAAGGTGAAGAAAGTTTTACCTATGAAAAAAGCGATATTGATAAAACAGATTTGTTTAAATTTATAGAAGGAAGTGAAGGAGATGATGTATATAAAGTGGATAGTTCCAAAATTTTATTAGATGGTGATACATTTAGTAGGGTATCTAAAAAACATAGTTTAGGGGACGGAGGAGACGAAGGAGACGATGAAAGTGTTGTAAAAATGATTAGAAGTGTTTTACAAAGTGGTGTGTTACCAAGTGAAGGTGTTGATGAGTTAGATAAAATTGATTTGTCATATGAAACAACAGAAAGTGGAGATACTGCTGTATCAGAAGATTCATATGATAAATATGCATCTAATAATACAAATAAAGAATATGTTTGTGATTTTACAGATCAATTAAAACCAACCGAAAGTACTCCTAAAGTAAAAAAGTGTGAAGTAAAAGTAAACGAACCATTAATAAAAGTAAAAATAATATGCCCATTAAAAGGTTCTGTAGAAAAAATATATGATAATATAGAATATATACCTAAAAAAAGTCCATATGTTGTTTTAACAAAAGATGAAACTAAACTAAAGGAAATGCTTCTTTCTAAACTTATTTATGGTTTATTAATATCCCCAACAGTTAATGAAAAAGAGAATAATTTTAAAGAAGGTATTATTGAATTTACACTTCCTCCTGTGGTAAAAAAGTATACAGTATTTTATTTTATATGTGATAATTCGAAAACAGAAGATGAAAACAAAAAAGGAAATAGAGGAATTGTAGAAGTTTCTGTTGAACCATATGGTAATAAAATTAATGGATGTGCTTTTTTGGATGATGATGAAGAAGAAGAAAAATATGGTGATAAAGGTGAAGAAGATGAACATAATGAAAAGATTAAAATGAAAACATTATTTATACAGAATATTTATAAAAAAAATAATATTTATCCATGTTATATTAAATTATATAGTGGAGATATAGGTGGTATTATGTTTCCTAAAAATATAAAATCAACAACTTGTTTTGAAGAAATGATACCATATAATAAAGAAATAAAATGGAATAAAGAAAAAAAAAGTTTAACTAACTTAGTTAATAATTCTGTAGTATATAATAAAGATATGAATGCAAAATATTTTAATGTACAATATATTCATATACCTACAAGTTATAAAGACACATTAAATTTATTTTGTACTATTATATTAAAAGAAGATGAAAGTAATTTAATTTCTAATTCTTATTTAGTATATATAAGTATAAATGAAGAATTGAATTTTTCATTTTTAGATTTTTACGAATCATTTGTACCTATAAAAAAAACAATACAAGTTCCTCAAAAAAATGTAAATAATAAAGAACATGATTATACATGTGATTTTACAGACAAATTAGATAAAACCGTTCCTTCCATTGTTGATGGGAAGAAATTATTTATATGTAGAAAGCATTTAAAAGAATTTGATACATTCACTTTAAAATGTAATGTGAATAAAACGCAATATCCAAATATTGAAATATTTCCTAAAACATTAAAAGATAAAAAAGATGTATTAAAATTAGATCTTGATATACCATACCACATGTTTAGTAAATTTTTTAAATTCAATACACAAAATTCCAAGTATTTAAATTTATATCCATATTATCTTATGTTCCCATTTAATCATATAGGGAAAAAAGAATTAAAAAATAATTCTCTATATAAAAATCATAAAGATGTTAAATATTTTGAGCAATCATCTTTATTATCTCCACTTTCTTCATCTGATAGTTTAGGGAAATTATTAAATTTTTTAGATACACAAGAAACGGTTTGTCTTACAGAAAAAATTAAATATTTAAATATAACTATAAATGAACTAGAATCTGACAATAATACATTTTCTGTAACATTTCAAGTTCCACCTTATATAGATATTAATGAACCTTTTTATTTTATGTTTGGTTGTAATAATAATAAAGGTGAAGGGAATATAGGTATTGTGGAATTATTAATATCTAAACATGAAGAAAAAATTAAAGGATGTAATTTCCATGAATCTAAAATAGATTATTTCAATACGAACATTTCTAATGATACAAATGAATGTACATTACATGCTTATGAAAATGATGTGATTGGATTTAATTGTTTAGAAACTACTCATTCTGATGAAGGTGAAGAGGGTACTGAAATATCACTACAACCTGAAAATTGTTTTAATAATGTATATAAAGGATTAGATACTATTGATATTACTACTATATTAAAAAATGCACAAACATATAATATAAATAATAAGAAAACACCCACATTCTTAAAAATCCCAAAGTATAATTTATTAGAAGATGTCGAAATTAGTTGTAGATGCACTATTGATCATATTGTTAAAAAAATAAAAGTTATTTTAACTAAAAGTGATACAGTATTATTAAAAAGAGAAGTAGAATCACAATTTACTCTAGATGAAAAAATATATAAATGTGAACATGAAAATTTTATTAATCCAAGAGTAAATAAAAAGTTTGATGAAAATGTAGAATATACATGTAATGTTACAATAGAAAATTTCTTTAATTATATTCAAATATTATGTCCAGCTAAAGATCTTGGTATTTATAAAAATATACAAATGTATTATGATACTATAAAACCTA
The DNA here is from genome assembly GCA_900257145.2 of Plasmodium billcollinsi. NCBI lineage: Eukaryota > Apicomplexa > Aconoidasida > Haemosporida > Plasmodiidae > Plasmodium > Plasmodium billcollinsi. Next base: position 452,017 of record LT990231.1, read on the forward strand.
CAAGAGTACCAGAATTTAAAAAATTTAATGATGAAGAATTACAAAAATTAATTCCTAACACAGAAATGTTACATAAAACAAAAGAAATGCTAATTTTATATAATGAAGAAAAAGTTGATTTATTACATTTTTATTTATTCTTACCAATATATATAAAAGATATTTATGAGTTCAATATTGTATGTGATAATTCACAAACACTCTGGGAAAATCAATTAGGAGGAAAAGTTATATATCATATCACAGTTTCAAAAAGAGAACAAAAAGTTAAAGGATGTTCATTTAATGATGAACATACACATATGTTTATTGATAATAAATCTAATGTAAAAAATTGTATTATAGATGCTAAACCTAAAGATATTATAGGTTTCGTTTGCCCATCTGGTACATTAAAAATAACAAATTGTTTTAAAGATGCCATAGTACATACAAATTTAACAAATATTCATCATATATTTCATTTAAAAAATAACTTAGCTAACTTTACTTATAAACATCATTTTAATTATATGGAAATACCAGCTTTAATGGATAATGATATATCATTTAAATGTATATGTGTTGATCTAAAAAAAAAAAAGTATAATATTAAATCACCATTAGGACCTAAAATATTACATGCTCTTTATAAAAAATTAAATATAAAATATGATAAATATGTTACTGGGACTATTCAAAATAAATATCTGATGACACATATGGATCTACATTTATCTCATAAACGTAATTATCTAAATGAACTATTTAATGATTTAGATAAGAAAAAACCAGCAGACACAGATGCAAATCCAGAATCTATTATTGAATCTTTAAGTATCAAGGATTCTAATGAATCAGGACCTTTTCCTACAGGTGATGTAGATGGAGAACATTTGATATTAGAAGATTATGATACATGGGAAAGTTTATATGATGATAAATTAGAAGAAGTTATATATAATGATATAGAATCTTTAGAATTAAAAGATATTGAACAATACGTTTTACAAGTTAATCTAAAAGCTCCAAAATTAATAATGTCTGCTCAAATTAATAATAATAGACATGTATGTGATTTCTCAAAAACTAATTTAATTATACCAGAATCATTAAAAAAAAAAGAACAAGTTGATATTAATCCAATAGATGTTCATTGTTATGCTTTATTAAAACCTTTAGATACATTATATGTTAAATGTCCTACATCTAAAGATAATTATGAAGCAGCTAAAGTAAATATATCTGAAAGTGATAATGAATACGAATTACAAGTTATCTCGTTGATAGAAAAAAAATTTCATCATTTTGATATGTTAGATTCTAAGAATCCTGGAAATGGTGATGAACTACATAGTGGTATTGTTGATACGTCGAGTGATTTAGATAATAGTACATTTGAAAAATACTTTAAGAATATAAAAATAAAACCCGATAAATTTTTTGAGAAGGTTATAAATGAAATAGATAATAATGAAGAAGAGAAAGATTTAGAAAGTATATTACCAGGTGTAATTGTTAGTACAATGAATATATTAAAAAAAAAAGATCCTTTTACATCATATGCTGCTTTGATTATACCTCCAGTTGTTTCAAAAGATTTTCATTTAAAGGTAGAATGTAATAATACAGAATATAAAGATGAAAATCAACATATAGGAGGATATAATGGAATAATACATATTGATATATCAAATAATGATAAAAAAATTAATGGATGTGATTTTTCTACATCCAATAGTTCTATATTAACATCAAGTGTAGAATTAGTAAATGGAGAAACTAAGAATTGTGAAATAAATATAAATAATAATGATGTATTTGGAATAATATGTGATAATGAAACAAATTTAGATCCAGAAAAATGTTTTCATGAAATATATGATAAAGAGAATACAAATGTAAAAAAATTTCGTGAACTAATACCTAATATAGATATATTTTCATTACATAATTCTAATAAGAAAAAAGTTGCATATGCTAAAATACCTTTAGATTATATTAATAAATTATCTTTTTCTTGTTCATGTAAAACATCACATAATAATACAATAGGTAACATGAAAGTCATATTAAATAAAGATGAAAAAGAAGAAGAAGAATTTAAAATAATCCAAGGAATTAAACATAATAATGTACATTTATGTAATTTCTTTGATAATCCTGAATTAACATTTGATAATAATAAAATAATATTATGTAAAATCGATGCAGAATTATTTTCAGAAGTTATTATACAATTACCAATATTTGGAACTAAAAATATAGAAGGAGTACAAGATGAACAATATAAGAAATTTTCATTAAAACCATTATTAGATATTAATGAAAATGATAATGATATTAAGGTTATCGGTAAAGAAAAAAATGAAATATCTATTAGTTTAGCTTTAAAAGGTGTTTATGGAAATCGAACTTTTACTTTTGATAAAGATGGAAAGAAAGGAGAAGGAATCAGTTTTTTTATACCACCAACTAAAGAAGATACAGATTTAAAATTTATAATTAATGAAACAATAGATAATTCAAATATTAAACAAAGAGGATTAATATATATTTTTGTAAGGAAAAATGTATCAGATAATTCATTTAAATTATGTGATTTCACAACAGGTTCGACATCATTAATGGAATTAAATAGTGAAATGAAAGAAAAAAAATGTACAATAAAAATTAAAAAAGGAGATATTTTTGGAATGAAATGTCCAAAGGGTTTTGCTATATTTCCACAAGCTTGTTTTAGCAATGTATTATTAGAATATTATAAAAGTGATTATACAGATAGTGAACATATTAATTATTATATTCATAAAGATAAAAAATATAATTTAAAACCTAAAGATGTTATAGAATTAATGGATGAAAATTTTAGAGAATTACAAAATATACAACAATATACAGGTATATCAAATATTACAGATATGTTACATTTCAAAAATTATAATTTAGGTAATTTACCATTAAATTATAAAAATCATTACTCTACAACATATGCTAAAGTACCAGATACTTTTAATTCTATAATTAACTTTTCTTGTAATTGTTATAATCCAGAAAAACATGTTTATGGTACAATGCAAGTCGAATCTGATAATCGTAATTTTGATAATATTAAAAAAAATGAAAATATTATAAAAAATTTTCTTTTACCTAATATAGAAAAATATCCACTATTATTAGATGATGAAGAAAGAAATAAACAAAAATTAAAAGATCATAATGATAATTTAACCATATATAATAATCATGAACAAAATGATATATATATGTTATACGATTCAAATGAACATATATGTGATTATGAAAAAAATGAATCACTTATATCAATATTACCTAATGATACTAAAAAAATACAAAAAAGTATTTGTAAAATTTATGCAAAAGCATTAGATGTTGTTACTATTAAATGTCCTCATACAAAAAACTTTACTCCTAAAGATTATTTTGATACTTTATCATTAACAACTAATGATAAACAAATTCTGATTACTTTTGATAAAAAAAATTTTGTTACTTATATAGATCCTACAAAAAAAACATTTTCTTTGAAAGATATATATATACAAAGTTTTTATGGTGTAACCCTTGATCATCTTAATAAAATAAAAAAAATACAAGAAGAATGGGATGATGTACATGTATTTTATCCTCCTCATAATGTATTACACAATGTTCTACTTAATAATCATATAGTAAAATTATCATCTGTATTAGAAGGTGTTTTATTTATCAAATCAAAAGTTACTACAGATGATACAGGTACAAAAAAAAATACTACACTACCAACTGATGGTATATCAAGTATTTTAATTCCACCATATGTAAAAGAAGATATAACATTTCAGATTTTTTGTGGAAAATCAACAACAAAAAAACCAAATAAAAATAACACATCTCTAGCAATTATTCATATACATATATCATCAAATAGAAATATTATTCATGGATGTGATTTCATATATTTAGAAAAACAAACAAGTGATCCTATTCATAATAATGGATATTCTATATTTACACATAATAAAAATACAGAGAATAATTTAATATGTGATATATCATTAATTCCAAAAACTGTTATAGGTATTAAATGCCCTAATAAAAAAATAAATCCAGAAACATGTTTTGATGAAATCTATTATGTTAAAGAAGATGATATATCACCTAAAACCATAACAGCTGATAAATATAATGTATTTACTAAAGAAAAATTAGGAAATATATTAAAAAATGCAGTCTCTATTACTAATCCAGATGAAAAGGATAATACATATACTTATTTAATATTACCAGAAAAATTTGAAGAAGAATTAATCGATACCAAAAAAGTTTTAGCTTGTACATGTGATAATAAATATATTATACATATGAAAATAGAAAAAAATACAATGGATAAAATAAAAACAGATGAAAAAAAAACGATTGGGAAAGATATATGTAAATATGATGTAAATACAAAAGTTGCTACTTGTGAAATTATTAATACAATTGATTCATCTTCTTTAAAAGAACATCATACCGTACATTATTCAATCACATTATCCAGATGGGATAAACTCATTATTAAATATCCAACAAATGAAAAAACACATTTCGAAAATTTTTTTGTTAATCCTTTTAATTTAAAAGATAAAGTATTATATAATCATAATAAACCAATAAATATAGAAGATATCTTACCAGGAGCTATTACAACAGATATATATGATACAAGAACAAAAATTAAACAATATATATTAAGAATACCACCATATGTACATAAAGATATATATTTCTCATTAGAATTTAACAACAGTTTAAGTTTAACAAAACAAAATCAAAATATTATTTATGGAAATGTAGCTAAAATATTTATTCATATAAATCAAGGATATAAAGAAATTCATGGATGTGATTTTACAGGAAAATATTCTCATTTATTTACTTATTCCAAAAAACCTTTACCAAATGATAATGATATATGTAATGTTACTATAGGTAATAATACATTCTCAGGTTTTGCATGTTTAAGTCATTTCGAATTAAAACCAAATAATTGTTTTTCGTCGGTTTATGATCATAATGAAACTAATAAAGTTAAAAAATTATTCGACTTATCTACAAACGTAGAATTAGACCATATCAAACAAAATACATCAGGATATACACTATCTTATATTATTTTTAATAAAGAATCGGCAAAACTAAATTTCTCATGTACATGTTCATCTCACTATTCAAATTATACTATACAAATTACTTTTGATCCTAATTATATAACCCCAGAACCTCAATCAAGAGCCATCATTAAATATGTAGATCTGCAAGATAAAAATTTTGCAAAATATTTAAGAAAACATTAAATCATAAATAATTAACCAAACAAATAAATAAATAAATAAATATGTAAACAGATTAATATATAAAGACATTAATATATAAAGAAATTAATATGTAAACAGATTAATATATAAAGAAATAAATATGTAAACAGATTAATATATAAAGAAATTAATATATAAAGAAATTAATATATAAAGAAATTAATATATAAAGAAATTAATATATAAAGAAATTAATATATAAAGAAATTAATATATAAAGAAATTAATATATAAAGACATTAATGTATAAAAGCGAAACATTCATTTTGTGATAAATTTGTATGTATGTCTTTTTCATAACATACAATTGTTTTTATTTTTACAATTTCGTGTACTTTTAATGACTACCACGTTGTAATAATATATAAATAAATATAAATAAATAAATATAAATAAATACACATATAAATATATATATATATATATATATATATATATATATATCCTGAATTAAATTATAACGTCATATTTATCTATTTTTTTTTTTTTTTTTTTATTTTTTTTTTTTTTTATTTTTTTTTTTTTTATTTTTTTGGGAGGGGAGGATAGGGAAAGAAATATCTTAGAGTCCTTCCACATCTTCGCGTGATGTTTGTTCATTTTTGCAACATTTTTATGATTATTCGTATGGTATAATTACGTGAATCTGTATCACATTATATATCTATATATAAATATAAATATATATATATATATATATTTTTTTTTTTTTTTCCCACATAAATCCTTAATATGAGCACACAAATATAATACACATATTTGTGTTCTCCTATGATTTCATAATTTCACAATGAGAATGAAAATACGTAAGAGACAAAACATATAGACACACATATATATATATATATATATATATATATACAATTATATATTTAATAAGGAAATATAAAATAGAAAGGGATAAGTATTCACCTTAACCTTATTTTTTTATTTATTTTTTTGGGGATCATAAAAGA
>LT990231.1:463311-508628 GCA_900257145.2 Plasmodium billcollinsi
TATTCATAATATAAAAGGGCTATATAAATATTATGAACAAAGCCAAAAAAAAAATATGAACGGTTCAGGATAAAAAAAAAAAAAAAAAAAAAAAAAAAAAAAAACATATATATATATATATATATATAATACCCTATCGATAGCTCCTATAGTGTTCATATTCAAACTTTTCACGTCTAAAAACACTTTTCCCTTACTATAAGTTGCGTATTTTGAATCTGGATTAGGACCATATCTACAAATAATAAATAAAGCAAATATGTGTTTATATGCACTTTATGATATTATACACACGAATCTATATTCTTTCAATTTTAATATTTACACGGTAGTTAATATTTTTGTATTCCCTAATGAATAGAAACATGAAGAACCATAGTTTTCATCTTCTCCTAATTTGATAACTAAGAAAAAAAAAACAAAAAAAAACAAAAAAAAACATGTATACATATATATAAATATATATTTATATATTTATTTTATTATATATAATATCAACTGTTATGTATTTTTGTTTTAATTTTAATTTTAAAAAATTACACATATCCCGGATTTCGTTATTCTTGCGATTGTTTATCCTTTTGAAACTTCCATTATTCAAATTTTCTTCATAAATTTTCTCAAATTTACTTTTGCAATTGAAATGTGGTAATGGAGCTCTATACTTCAACATTTATACAAACAACTTTATATTAATGTTTAACGGAGCGTTCAATATATACGATATTTTTGTTTTCGGTTTAGTTTTTTTATAATTCCTATTTTTTTTTTTTTGGAAATATCTACCATATTTTTTGTTAACATATATATTTATATATATTGAATAAGAATATATACTAACGTAATATTATAAATTTATAAATATGTTTAAAAGCATTATTAATATAATAATATATTAGTAAATCTCCATAAAAATACAAAAAAAAAATATATATATATATATATATATATATATATATATATAGCAATAAAATATATTTTTTGTAAATGAAAATTCTAATTTTAATTCTATTTTATTTTTTTCAATATTAAAAATTTTCAATTTAATATATACCTTATTATATATATTTTTTTTTGAAGAAATATTTATATATATTATATAATTCTTTTATATATACATATATATATATATATATATATATAATATATATACATATAAATCCAACTGTATAATTTTTTATTTTTGCTTACTAAAAATTTATAATATATATATATATATATAATTATTCTTTTATTGATTTTATGATAAAAATATGCGCGATACAACATTTTTCAAACTATATATATACAATAAAAATAAAATATATTTTTTTATTGCTTCCATATAATAATGTTTTTAAAAGGATACACTTCTAATGTGGCACTAATTATATTAACATTTTTCATTCTACTAACAAAAGAAGAAAAAAATATAAAAAATAATATCTCTGGATATTGTTTTTTGAATTTTGGATTAAAAAAAAATGCAATAATAAAAAAAAGAGAAAAACAAAATTTGAAATTATTTTGTTATAATGGTATAAGAATAGGCCAAGGTTATGATATCCACAAAATAAAAGTTTTAGATGAAGAATATAATACATATGCGAATAATGATTTTAATAAAAATGAACAATCTTTTAAAACCTTAACCTTAGGAGGAGTTAAAATAAATAATGTTTTAGTTTTATCACATAGTGATGGTGATATAATATATCATTCAATAGTTGATTCAATTTTAGGTGCCTTAGGTTCTTTAGATATAGGAACTTTATTTCCTGATAAAGATGAAAAAAATAAAAATAAAAACTCGGCTGTATTCTTAAGATATGCTAGACTTTTAATATATAAAAAAAATTATGACATTGGGAACGTGGATATTAATGTAATAGCAGAAGTTCCCAAAATAAGCAACGTCAGAAAAAAAATTATTAATAATATATCGACAGTCTTAAATATTGACGAATCGCAAATATCTGTTAAAGGTAAAAAAATAAACATAAAATTTGCAAAGATTGAAGTATTATAATATCTGTTATGAATATATATATATATATATATATATATATATATTTATATATTTATTTATATGTATATTTATTTCTATCTTGTTGGTAAATATTTCCATTCTATAGGCAAAACTCATGAGAAATTAGGAGTAATTGGTGAGAAAAAAGCAATAGAATGCTTTGCGAATATTTTGTTAATACCTAAAGATTCATAATTTCTTCTTTTTTTTTTTTTTTAATGTAAAACATTTTTAATTAAAATTCAATTTATTCATGCTCTTTTCTTTAATATAAAAAAAAAAAAAAAAAAAAAAAAAAAATTAATAGTAATATACTGATATTGATTATATATTCATAAGAATAAAAATATTTATACTACCATATAAATAATAAAATATATAAATAAGACCACATTGTGTTATTGTTTCCATATAATGTATTCTTCTCGTCTAAATGTGTTTTTCCTTACTTTTATATATATTAAATTTATCTGGGGAATAATATTGTAAAATAGCATATCTAAAAAAAAAAAAAAATATATATATATATATATATATATATATGTACATATGAATTATATTAACGGTTCAGAAATTTCCCTATATTTTTTTTGCATGAACAGTTCATATATTTATATACACTTTACATGTACAATACATAAAAATAAAAATATTTGTATGAATGTACATATGAACGACAAATTTGTGCATAAAATGTGTTAAGATTTATTTAGCTATTTTTTATTATTTTATTTTTATATATTTGTTATTTTTACTCTCCATAATTACTCCAATCAGGATTATTTTGATTCAACTCTTGAACGGTTTTTTCATCAATTCCACAACTAGGAGAGATAAAAAATATATATATATATATATATATATACATATATAGATATACATACAATGTACATATCCGTTTAACGGATAGACTTCCATAAATGTAATACATATGAATAATTAAAAAAAATTTCATTTTACCCCAGAGGCGATTTTAAACATCGTACGGCAATAACTTTAAAAGGAAAATAATTCAAAATCTCTTTGTGTGATGTTGAAAAGTCGTATCTTAAATCACCTAAACATCTTCTATAGTTTGCATCTCCTTTAAAGCATACGAAAGAACTTTTTTTCAATTCTTTCAACATGTTTTTCGACATTATCCAGTATGGAAGAGGTATGTTCCAATATATATCATCCTATTAATTTGAAAAAAAAATAAAAAAAAATAAAAAAAAATAAAAAAAAATAAAGAAAAATAAAATGAATTGAAAAAACAACTTACACTACGTAAATGTTTTGTTTTATTTTATTTTATTTTATTTTATTTTTTTTTTTTTTTTTTTTTTTTTCTTTTTACCCTTATTTTCCATTTTTGTAATTCTATTAATTCTTTCCATTTATTGGCCATAAACATTGTATTTGGATACTATAAAAATGAAAAAATCAAATGAAATTCAAAATAATATTATAATACCTTTATAAATATAGTTTTATAAATTTTTTAATTTTATTTTATTATTTCTTTAATTTTTACCTTTTCGTCATTACACAAAACGTTTAAAGTATAATAAATATCCTTTGTCATCGTATCAGAGACAAACAAGGGAAACTTCTTCACATGGATGATTATCTCGTCAAAGTAATATGTCAAAAAGTATAAAAGACAAAAATCTGTTATAAATTCTACTCCCATGTTGTCCAACACGATATCAAATCTTTTATGTTTCTAAATTGAATGTATAAATATATATATATATATATATATATATATAAATGTTCTAAATATTTTATAAAGAATATATATATTTCTTTTTACCTGTACACTTATATCCTTATAAATATCATTTATGTCATTACATAAAATGTTTTCCATATAAAAACTATTGTATAACTTATCAATATCATCTGTATCAAAACAAAATTGTTTTTCTCTTAATGTTTTTTTCCTTATATCTTTTTCCTCAACATTATGTTGTTCACTTTTATTTTTCGTTGGATTCCAACTAAGATCAAATTGGTTTGCCCATAAAGAATAATAAAAAAAAACGGAGAAAATTTTCTTTTGTGGATTTTTATCATATAATTCAATTAATGTTTTTGCACACGTACATATATTTTCTATTATAACCTTATTACAGTTTATAGAATCTTGCTTTTCATATTGAAAAAAATCATAATTCGTTTTTTCAAAATCATATGCACAACAAAGATATCTATAAAAATAATATTCATTAAATAACCAAGAACTTTCAGTTATTTTCATATTCTTATTAATATGATATGACAATAAAAATGTCCAAATTTTTTCATCTACATTACATTTCAACGTTTCATGTGTATTTTTATCTGCATTTATAAACAATTCTCTTAATCTTTCTAATTTATCATCAATACTATTTTTCTTTGTATATTCCGCATTTTGATCTTCCATGCGTTTAAGTATACTTTTAGGTATTCTCCTAATAATTGTATCATTTTCCTAAAATGAAAATTAGAAAGTTAATAGAATATAATGTATTTATATCTAGATATATATATTATTTTCCTTATTTTATTTTTTCAGGATATAAACAAACCATTGAATTTGTTTTTTCGCAAGTTAAAATGGCGGGAAGGTTTTCGTTTTCATTTTTTAGGTATACATACTCCTCCTTAAAATTATCATAAAAAGCTTTAAAATACATCTTTATCAATTTATATTAATATAAATAAATAAATAAATAAATAAATAAATAAATAAATAAATAAATATATATATATATATATATATATATATATATATAGATATATAGATATAGATTTATAGTTCTATATATAATTAAAAGTTGTTTTTTCAATTTACAATTTTTGATAAAATTAAAAATGCTTATACATATTAAAATTATATTCTTTTTATAAATTGTCGAGTTTTATAGAATCGTTTCATCATTTAATTTTAAGAAGAGCACTTAAATATATATATATATACAATATATTTATACTTAAAATTATTTATTTATATATTATGAATTATTTTTTAATATTCTTTAAAAACAATATGAATTGTTCAGGCAAAAAAAAAATATTTCATTCTTTCATGAAATAAAATACAATACAATAAATCAAGAAAAAAATATATACACATATATATATATATATATATATATATATATATATAACAGATAAATGTAATTATGTATCAAATTGTATCTTATATAATTTACAAAAATAGAGAGAAAAAATATTTTTTTTTCTTAATATTATATACTTCATGTATTTTTAGTTCTTACAAACATGCATTAATATCAAAAAAAAAAAAAAAAAAGAATATATATATATATATATATATATATTTATTTATTTATTTAATGTTTAATATTTATATACTTATAATAATATGTATACTAATTTTTACTTTTTGGTGATTTTGTTTTTCATATTAATATAAGGAACTCCATAGGGATAAGTAACTATCATATTATATTGTTGATGTATAGTGCCACGTGTTATATCAGCAGATGTAAACAAAAAATTATTTAGTATTTCATTGTTTTTTAAATGATAGGCTTTTGGTAATAATTTTGGTCTTAAATAAGATATAAATTTATAAGGTGGGAATGAACTATTAGTTGCATATATATTATTTGATATTGGATTATTATCATTTTCAATATTAGCATGTTCAGGATTATTATTTTTATTATTATTATTATACATTTTATTATTTTCACTAAGATTTTCAAATGTGACATTATTATAACCAGATAGTAATAAATTATTTGTCTCTTTATTATTATCATAATATTTTTCATTAAAAATATCTGTATTTTTATCATAAGTAGCTTCTATAAAATATGGAGATGACATTTTTTCGTCCTTACAAATATGCCCATTTATTGGTTCAACAGTATTATCTTGAAATATATTTGTTTTTGTTTCTTGTGTATAATTTTCCTTATCATTTTTTTGCTCATGCAATATTTTCATTTCATCATGATCATTTATATGTATTTGTTCTTTCGTATTATTATCTCCTTTTTGTTCATCATCTTTTTTTTTATTGTCTTTCATATAAATATTATCATCGCCATTTTTTTCTAATTTTGTCATATTTTCATTTTGTTCTATATTATTTTTATTTTTTTGTTTTTCATTTGATGATGATACAGATGACATATGTTCCTCCAATATATTTTGATCTTGTTCACACTTCATCATAATGTCTATATTTCTTTTTAATGAATTTAAATTTTTGATAATTTTATTTTTTTTCTTTCTTATGAATTTTTCAGGTTGTGCTAATACATTTCCTAACTTATAAGTTTTTTTATTTACGTTAGATGTATTTAAATTGTTTGAAGAATTTGTTTTGTTTTTTTTCTGAATATTTTTTACAAATATGTTGGAACTCTTTTTCTCATTTATATTATTATTAATATTATCATTATTTGTATATAATTTATCTACATAATTTATCAACTTACTACCATTTATATTATTAATTACATTTTGTTTGTCCTTACATTTTTTTTTTTCAAAAAATTTCAAGTTACTATTATTTAAAGTAATTTCGCTAGATGGCAATTTGTTTAAAAGGCTAGATTTTTTATTTGAATATGATTTTTTAGAATCATATTTGGTTGTAAAGCCATTTTTCTTTTCGGATATATTTTTCTTCTCATTTATAACATTTCGTGCATGAGTATCTCCAGATAGCTTTATGTTATTTCCTTTTGAAAAAGAATTTGCTGTATTGTTACTTGTACCTTTTCTATTTAAATTGTTCTTTTCTTTTCGCACAATATTATTTTTCATAATTTTTTTTTTATCTAAATTCTCTTTCTTAAATTTAAAAAACACAGATGCGTCGTTTTTTTTTGAAGAATTCTTATTTTTTTCGGTACTGGAATTAGACAAATTGCCTTTTATAGTAACACTCACATTCATTTTGAAAAATTAAATGAATATAAATATATAAATATATATATATATATATATATATGTGTGTGTATATGTATATATGTATACCTTTTTTTTTGCGCTGTATATATTTAAATGTTTCTTTACTGTATTTATAAATATATATATTATCAGTTTACCCTTAATTTTGAGATGAAAATTTTTTGAAAACACAAATTAGATATGAATACGTAAAAATTACCAAGAGGAAATCATATAATATATTTTCATTTGTCCTCCTACACAGGATTATTTATAAACTTTATAAATAAATAGAAAAATATAAAAAAAGCAAAATTTTATATAATTCAAAATATAATATAATTAAGTTTTTTTAAAACATGTTTTAATTTTTTTTTTTTTTGAAATAAAGGACAAATAAATATAATATAGCACATGATATACATATTTGTGGACATCTTTTATTTTATTTTTCATTTTCTGATTCTTAATTTATTAAATTAAAACATGATGAAACTACCTAATAAGTTTTAAAATAGTATCCATATTTTCATGTTTAAAATGTGTGCAAAATGGATAATTAAAATACATAATAAATAAATGAATTATGTGAGGATATATAATTAACAATAATAAACCTGATCACTTAAGTGTGTATAATATGAACCTTTCTCATAGACAAATAAAATATCTTAGATCCTCTTGACAACAAAAGAAAAGAAAAAAAAAAAAAAAACAATCCTTTTCTATCAATTCAATATAAAAGTTGAAAAAGGGAATAAATATAAAAAATAGAAAGCCAAATAGTAGTATTGAATATTAGCTAGCTATTAAAAAAAAAAAAAAAAAAAAAAAAAAGAGTATGAACATTATGACTTGTTCATATAAATAATATTACCTAAATATTATATATTTATAAATAATTATATCAATTCTATATATAAATAGAGCGTGCTTAAATATTTTTTTTTTTTTTTTTTTTTTTTTTTTCTTTCACTAAATGTATATAATATCCTATATATAATTGCACATGTTTATGTGGAATAATTTGTCTTATAATATTATCTGGCATGTTAGCAATATTAAATTAGACTTAATCTAAATAAATGAATACATAAATATATATATATATATATATATATATATATATATTAATTTATGTTTTATTATATTGAATATTTGTAACTAATATTTTATATACCAAATAAATAATTTTAAAAATGCTTTTATTTTCGAATAACTTTATATTAAAGTCTTTTTAAAAAATTAAAACAAGTTTTTACAAAAATAAAAGAAAGATGAAACAAATAAAATATATATATATATATATATATATATATATAAGACAGACATAAAATAAACTACAGAATATAAATAAATAAATACATATTTATATTTATGTATATATTTTTTTCTTTTTTTAATTAAAACATATTAATTTAATTATCAATCAACCCTAATTTTTTTAGGCTTCTTTTTTCTCCTCTTTGTGATATTTTTAAATTCATAAAAATAAGAGAGAATATTGAAATTTTGTACTTCTTTTAAAGGCTTGGAAGGGAGTATAGAAAAGTCCACGAAATGGTCATCATAGGCACAATACTTTTCAAAAGTCTGCAAAAAATAATAAAAATGAATGAATATACATATATATATATATATATATATATATATATATTTATTTATTTATATACTTTTTTCTCCCCCCTTTTAACAAAATATATTACTTGTGAAAAAAATGGGAAAAGAAACAATAGGAGCATTATAAATACCCAAAAAAATATTGAAAAAAATACCCATCCCTTTGGAATTATTTTCACTTTTTCTTTTATTTCATTGCTATAAAAAATACCATCAGCAAATTCAATAAAAGCAGAAAGTAAAATAGAGGTCCCTATATATTTTATACATATAGACCAGAATATGGAAATATTTCCTATGAAAACATTTCCACTGATAATTCTTTGTAATTCTTTTCTTAAGGTTTCTATATTTCCAATATATAGTATATATAATATATTCTAAATTAAAAAATAAGGAAAACAAATTATACATATATATATATATATATATATGTAATAATTATATAAATTCCTATTTTCCCAAGAATAAGCTCTATTTTTTTTATTTTTTTTATTTTTTTTTATTTTTTTTATTTTTTTTTTTATTTTTTTTTTTTAATATGCTTTACCTTATATGTAGTTCTATTATAAAAAATTTCTAGGTCTCCTTTATTTAAGTATACTTCCGCTTTTAAGACTAGCAAAGCAAAGATTGTACTTATCAAAAATATGAGCATTCTACATAAATATAATACATACACATGGTACGTTAAATAATTGAATGCTATACTGACCAGTATGTTTAATACCCAATAGGTTATATTGAAAAATAGCACACCTACATAAAAAAAAAAAAAAAATTAAAATAAGATAATAGAATAGAATAAGTATATTATTATATAACCGTGAATATATAAAATACAAACACCTGCACATATATATATGTATATATATAATGTTCCATTTTTGTGTAGAAGAGGCAAATAAAATATTTATATACACACACATTATACATACAATATGATAATCATATAGTTGATTATTATATAGAAAACAATGGTATTCACGCAAAATGCATATTTTACTTTTAGTAGTTAAATTTTTAAATTGATATTCGGTGTTATAAAACCAGCCTAATATTATACAAATAAGAAGAGATACAAATACTCTACCATTTTCTGATATAGTAAAATTTAAAAACCATATAATATTCTTAGCATCCGAATTTGATATAAAAAAAGAAGAAATAAAAAATAAAATAGACAATAATAATATGATATTCCTCTTTTTAATATTTTTGCAAAATTTAAAATCTTTTATGGTCATAACTATAACTTCACATTGTATGGCTAGGGAAGCGCATGACAAAACGGCATAAGACCCATAATAAAGCATGCACAAGGTTTTCTATAAATTCAAAAAGGTAGTATGTATATGTTGACAAAGGGCACACATATAAATATATACAAATATATATACATAAATATATATATATATATATATATATATGTATATTTTATGAGTATCTTTTGGTATAATATATTAGAGCATTTTTATTTTTATTTTTATTTTTTTCTAAAGAGAAAATATAGTTTTTTTCTTTTTACCTCCATTTTTTTTAAATATGTGAATCCCACTGGAAAAAGAATAAATGAACAGTCACTTCTTGAGAATTCTAAAATATCAACAAAGTGAGAATTCAAGCTTTTCGAAATGAAACCAATAACGGCAACTATAAATAGATAAAAATATATGTATATATATATATATATATATATGTACATATATTTGCGTGTGTATGTATACATTTAATAGTTGTATATTTTTTTCTTCCTAAAAATATTTTATTTTTTATATTTTTCCTTTTTTTATGTTCTAACTAGCTGAGAAAAACATAAGAGACGATATGATGGAATTCCACGTAGTGATAGCATATCCATCAAAAGCTAGATTAGTTCCAATTCTGAAAAGAAAAGGAAAGAAAAAAAAAAAAAAATTAAAATATAATTTTAATACATATTATGATCAGTAAAATGTTCATATTTTATCCTTCATATATATGTAGGTATGTATATATATATTTATTTATTATAATTTTTATTTTCTTTTTGAGAGTGCTTGCCTTGTTTTTGTGGCTAAGGAAGAATAAATTCCTATTCCTATGGAGAGCTCATAAAGGGCAAATGATACACACTGGGACCATATGGACGAATAAGTATACAAGTAAGAGAAATTCCAGGATTCTGAAAAAAAATAAAAAATAAAAAATAAAAAATAAAATATAAAAAAATAAGAAAATAAGAAAATACACACATGTTCACTGAAACTCATACATAATTATATATATATATATATATATATGTGCATGTGTTTATATTTGTATATGTGTGTATGTCGATTTGTCCACTTATACTTAAGACGTGGGAATAAGCCTGTGAAGCACTATTCAAATTAAACATAGTAGCAAATTGCGTTATAGATAAAAAGCCTATTAATAAAAGGACAAGAGCTGCTGAGAATGCAAAGTTGGTTAATCCGAAAAGTTGAAAAGTGGTTACTAGGAAATTACATATGAAAAGAAATATAAGAGTATCTTTATCAAAATACGAATTTCCATTTGAAAAAATATGAATATAATTTTTATGATCACTAATATTTAATAATAGATTATACAGATTATTATTTGGAAAGAATTTTTTATGATATACTAAGAAAGCTTTTCCTATACTATTAGGTACACATGAAGATAATTGTTTAGAAAATAAACATAAAGGTCTATGACTATGACAATTAACAAAATCATTTTTGAAGTCAGTACAGAATTTTATTTCTTCTTTAGTTAATTTCCATGGAAGATCTTTTTTAAAGCTGTTTATTAAATAAATAAAATATTCAGATGCTGTTCTATAACTATTGATATAACTATTCATAAGACATGTTAATACCATTAAAAATCCTACAGATGCACATGGTTTTAATAATCTATAAAATATAAAAGGTGTTGATGTTCTAACTAATTGTCCAATATATAATTCAAATGTTAAAATAGGATGACAAACAAAAAAATAACATAAAATATATGGCACAATAAATATAACACCATGCCATGTCGACATTAAAAACCATATCGTTTCAATATTTCCTACACCTATAGCTATAGTTAATCCTAATAAAAATAAAGAAAATCTTTCTAACCAATAACCATTATTTAATTGACAATTTAACCAATTTAATATTTTTACATTTACTGTTTTTAAAGTTTTAGGATTTTCAAATAAATCACTTAATTGTGTAATCTGATCAGGTGTATATCTTAACTTTATTAATTGTTCAAGGAAATTTTCTTCTTTCTCATTATAACTGTTAGATTCACTCATACTATTTAATTCTTTAATATCTGTAAGTAAATCTGTATTATTATAATTATTATAATATATTTCATCATCGTTACGTTTACATACATAACTAGGTCCTTCATTCATACACCTTAATGATTTTTTCTTATTATTTATGTCATTACCATTTTTTAAATTTGTTTTACCTTTTCCAAACAATTCTTTATATTTTTTATAAAATATAATATTCTGTTCTTTTTTTCTTTTATCATACAAAGCTTGCGTATATTTAAGATGTCTCAAATTACAATCATCAATATTTATATTATCACAAAATTCTTCTAGAAATACATCAAACTCTTCATCTTTATCGTACATTCTATTTTCGTAACTACACATATTTTTTGAATTTCCCTTGTAAATATTATATTCACATGAAGTATTATCATTATTATTACTTTTATAGTTTATATTATTATATTTATTTTTTTTTTTGTCTTTTATGTTCATGTCATGTATATAATATTTTGATTTTCTATTCTTCTCATTAGCAATATGTACACTCTTAACAGTGTTATCATTAATATGGTTATCATTAATATGGTTATCATTCATATGGTTATCATTAATATGGTTATCATTAATATGGTTATCATTAATATGGTTATCATTAATATGGTTATCATACATATGATTATCATACATATGATTATCATACATATTATTACAATTCATATTATTACCATTCATATGATTATAGTCTATATTTTCATTATCCATGTAATCCATATACTCAGTATTGTCACCAAAGTAATGTCCTCGTTTCAGGTCTCTCCTGATGTAATAATATAAATCATTACGATACTTTTTTTTTATATACACATTTCTATTATTGTATAAATTTAAAGCCTCGTTATATATATTTTCTTGTTCATAGCTTCTAGCATAATTAGATTTTTTTATATAATCCATATAGGTGTCTATGTTATTATAATTATGTATATTACTACTTTTGTAGTAAGTATTTTTATCACTAAAATTTATAGATTCCTCATATAATATGGACCGAATTTTTTTAACAGATAATTCTTCAGAATTTACATTCACACAATTCCTATCGTCTTCATTAGATTCTTCGTTACTCGTGCGAGTGACGCTCGATTTTAACTTTTTTGACATCTCAAAAGGGGGGGGAGGAGAAAAAATAAAATAATATACATATATATATATATATATATATTACAGTTATTATACTATATGTAATACCTTTATTATTATATATTACTATTTATATTATTTTTTATGGAAGGAAAATTTATGCGTGCCTATATTTTTATAATGCACTACCATATATCTAAAGAATAAAATAAATAATCACTTAGTTATATATAAAAATACAACAATTTTTTTTTTTTTAAATAATATGGTAGCGTTTGTCTAATTATATGAAAATTTTTCATACATAACCAAACAAAAAATAAAATCTAATAAAATATTATATAAAATATTATAGTAAAAATATAATAAATAAAATAATAATGAATATTCTCTTTTAAAATAATGAAATAAAAAAAATTCTTTAATTCTTAAAAAAATAAAAATGTGTATAATGTTAGTCTCTGCACGATTTAAATTATTATTAAAAAAAAAAAAAAAAAAAAAAAAAATTTTACACATATATATGTATATATATATATATATATATATATATATATTATTTGTATTTACTCATGTGGTAATGCACTCTTCATTTTAGTTAGGTGGCACATGTAAAATGATATATTATTACTAATCACAATATTATTCTTCACATATATATATAATATATTTATAAATACAAATAAATATATCAAACTCTTAAAGTTAATTTTATAAAAGACAATAAAATGATAAACTAATTATAAGGTTAAAAAAATTTTATCAAAAAGCTCTTTATTAAATAAGTTGTTGACACAAAAAAAAAAAAAAAAAATAATAAATAAAATAAAATAAAATAAAACAAATAAATAATACATTATAATATGTACCTTTAAAATATACTTTTTATATAAAAAAGTTCACCACAAATATAAGAAAATATAAATGAATAGGTATTAAAAAAAAAAAAAAAAAAAAAAAAAAAAATTTTACACATATATATGTAAATATATATATATATATATATATATATATACACCTTTTATAAACATTTATAATATACACATAATATCAAAAAATTTCTCCCATTAATTAAACGTGTAACTCAAAACGTCATTTATTATATTACTATAATTATTTTCTTGCCTTATTCTATTATTCTCATTATTATTTATTTTATCCTTTGATATTTCATTACAAAATTCATCACTATAATCACTACACTCTCTTTCTCTGTCATCCATAATGTTTAAATCATTTGTATTTAATACAGACACATACTTATTTAAACTTTCAATGTTATCCATATATTCATCATCTAGTATTTCATACGTTGTCAACCTGCTACTCATTTTTGTCGTAGGAACTATAATATCCTTTCCTTTTTTGCTATATATAAAATTTATACAATTATTTTGATTGCTATTTGAAGAGTCTGATAAGGATAAAATAGAACTTCCATAAGTTGATGGGGGTACCTTTTGGTTTTCCTCGTCTTTTATATTATAAATATTATGGTTCATAACACATTTGGTCTTATTTTTTGAAAACAACTGATTTAATAAAACATAATTTTTTGAATATTTAAATGATATTTTACTATTGCTACTATTATTTATGTTTTTATTTGTATTCTTTATAAGATTGTTCTTCTCAATATTGTACCTCTCGATATTTTCCCCATCAAATTTGTACCTCTCGATATTTTCCCTCTCAATATTGTACCTCTCGATATTTTCCCCATCAAATTTGTACCTCTCGATATTTTCCCTCTCAATATTGTACCTCTCGATATTTTCCCCCTCAATAGTGTACCTCTCGATATTTTCCCCCTCAATATTGTACCTCTCGATATTTTCCCTCTCAATATTGTACCTCTCGATATTTTCCCCCTCAATATTGTACTTCTCAATATTTTCCCCCTCAATATTGTACCTCCCCCTCTTTTGTAAACTATTTCCTCCTTTTTGGTGACTTCCTTTAATGGGACGATTTTTTTCTTTATCGTGTGAACTTAGAAAATGTTTTTCCAAGAATTGGTTTAAAATTCCATCGATTTTAAAAGAATTTTTATCATAAACAATTTTAGTTCTACAAGATGGGCAATTATCTATAGAATATTTCTGAATAGCAGTAGCTAAACATTTCCAACAGAAGGAATGAAAGCATGAATTTAAAGTAACGGGTTCATGTATTAAAGATAAACAAATGGGGCATATATATTTTTCAATAGTTACATTTGTATTAGTATATTTTTGCATAAATTCATCAGAAATAATATTAACTGATGAAATTAATTTTGGTAATTCATCTGATAAGCACCAAGTATAACGTGACAAGATATCAGTTACTTGTATATTTTTATATATATTACCACAATGTTTATTTTTTTTTTTTAATATTTTTATTAATCCTATATAATTATATATAACATATGTTCTTATAATTTTACATTTATTAGAAAGTATACTTAATTGAACACAAAAATTAAAAAATTCTTTTGAAACATTTTTTTCTTTTAATATATTTAATAAAGTATCAAATGATATACATTCTTTAGAAATCTTCATACTATCATTATTATCAAATATTTCTACTGCACTATAATTCTTTTCAATATCATTTTTTATATTAATAATCTCTTTAAATAACTTTACAAAGGTATCTTCTATTATATTTAAATCATGTAATAGAACTTCTTCAAATCTTTTATTTAATTCGTTCCCATTCTCTAATTCCTTTTCAATAATACTATTATTAATATATTTTATTAATTTTTTTAAAACTTTATAATTTATATAATGCATACCAGGGTGGTTATGCATCTCTCTTCTGATGTTCTTACCAAACTTCATTTATAAATAATATATATAAAAAAATAAAATGCTAACCTAGAATTAAATATATGCATATATATATATATATATATATATATATATACAAATATATTTATTTATATTCACGTTATTAATATGCTTTACCTTTTTATAGCATAATAACTATTCATTCATGTAATGGACTTTATATATTATTATGCCATATTAAAATATACACTACCTTTAAAACAACAACAAAAAAAATGTAATATATATATATATATATATATATATTTATTTATTTATATATATATATTTATTTATTTATATATATATATTTATTTATTTATATTAAAAATTGTTTCATAAAAAGATGTCAAAAAATTCTTCTTATTTTAGGGTCATCTATTTAATTATAAAAATATTTTCTTATTTTCTTATCAAAACATATATATAAACTTAAAAAAAAAAAATAATATATATATATATATAATATATATTATATATAATCATAAAAATAAATTATTTTTCATTGCCTTCAATTTTATCATTTAAATTTTTTAATGTTATCATAAAAATTGTTAATAATTATATATTTTTTACAAATCATAAAAATTGTTTTCATAAATATGTTCATATAAAGTAAAATACAATTATAATATTATATATATATATATATAATATTAATATAATAATAATACCTATTTATATTATTTTATTTTACGTATTAACATATATATAAAATATTATATATATAAAATAAATATATTCAATTGTAATAATATATATATATATATATATTAATAACTCCAAGAGTAAGAAATAATAAAAACTTCCTCTGCTTTAACTTTTTTGTTTCGTCGTAACATGCACTTAAAAAAAAAAAAAAAATTTTTTCTGAAATTTCATATTAAAAAGAAAAAATTATACATATTTATATAAAATAAATTTTACATTTATAATTATACGTAATATATAAATAAGTATATTACTTTAAAAAATACAAATTCGTAATTATTATAAAATTTGTGAATTTGTAAAGTTTTTATAAATAATAAAATCTTATATATATATATATATAAATATAGATAAATCAATCTTCTTTTTAAATAATTATATATACATATATATATTATATATATATATTATATATATATATATATTTATATAGGGGAAGAAAAAATATACATACTTTTTTAACTCTACAAAAAAAAAAAAAAAAGTAAGAAAAGCTATATTTTTAAAATAAGTAGTAAAGTGTAATGCAATATTAAAACATGGAAATAAGCGTCATTATATTATAAAAAATAATATAAATAAATAAATATATATATATATATATATATATAATATAAATATTGCGTCTTTTTATATAACAGATAATAATATATATATATATATATATATTTTACTGTAGAACGAAAAATATTTTCAATTTTAAAAAAAATGACCTTTTTTTTTTAAATCAATATGAATATTGAAGAGGCATCTAAATATATACAGGAATGTCTTAATGAAATATATTTATATATATTATGTAGCATGATTTGTGTAGATTAATGTTTTGTATATCTTATGTAAAAATAAAAGGTTGATTTATAGACAACTATTATATTATATATATATATATATATATATATATATATATATATATTATAAATGTAGTACCGTTACATAGTCATAGTTTTCTTTCATTAATAAATTAGAAATATAAAAAAAAAATAAATAAAATAACATATGCAACATATAATTTATCTATATAATGTACCCTGATAAGAACATGTATTGAAAAGTGTTTCCCCGTAACATTAAATTAGTGTCCTTATATATTTTTTTATTTTAAATATATATATATATATATATATTATAAGTTTTAAATATATAATATTACATTGAAAAATCACGATTAATATTTCATTCATTTTTCATATGGAAGCAAATGGATTCACCACATATACATATTTATTACATATATATATATATATGTATGTATGTATTTTTTTTTTTTTTTTTTTTCTTATGCATTTTTAAAAATTACAAGCAATTTTTAAATAAAAGTTTTTGCATGTTATGAATTTTTATAAATTCAAATTGTTCATATATAAGTTTGCTAGGAAAAATTTGTTTTATAAATACATTTATTAAATATATTTAAATATAAATCTTCTTCTTCTTTTTTTTTTTTTTTTAAATATAAAAAATATAAAACTATAAACATAAAATAGCATATTATTATAAAGTGGTACAATAAAAGGTATTATATATATATATATATATCATGGAATGAAAATATACATACATATATATATATATATAAACACATATGTGTGTACATTATTTTTTTCTATCAATTCATATAGAAATTTTTTCTTTTTTATGGATATATTTATTTTTATATTTAAAAAAAATATCGACATATATATATATATATATATATATTTTTTTTATTTAATTTTTTTTTTTTTTTGGCTAGTTGTTCATATAAATATATGTCCATGATAGCTAGCTATACATATATATATATTTACTGTTTTTATTTTTTATTTTTTATTTTTTATTTTTTTTTTATTGATTGATGTACTCATTACAATCAATTTTATTTGGCATTTCTGAAATGGCAACTTCAAATCTTGTTTGGACTTCATTCAATGCCAAAGTATCTTCTTGCGAAGAAACAAAAGTAACGGCTAGACCTTTGGTACCAAATCTTCCTGCACGTCCTACTCTATGTAAATAAGAGTCTGAATTTTCTGGCATATCATAATTGATTACAATGTTAACTCTTTCAATATCAATACCTCTTCCGAATAAATCAGTTGATACTAAGATTCTATTTTCGAATTTTTTAAATTTATCATATCTTTCAATTCTTTCTTGTTGTTCAAGACCTCCATGTATAGCTATTGATGGGAAATTACATTCTGTTAATAATTTATCCAGTGTGATAGCTCTTGTAACTGATTTAACAAAGATGATAACTTGGTTGAATTCTAAAGCATCTAAGATTTCTATAAGTTTTCTTGTTTTATCCTTTTCTTGTAATTTAACATAATGTTGTAATAATCCGTGTAATTTTAATTTTGCTTCATCATCAATAAAAATTTCCACAGGATTTTGTAAAAACTTTTTACACACATCTCTCATTTCTTTAGCCATGGTTGCTGAAAAGAACATAACTTGTTTTTTTAAAGGTGTTGATATAAAAATTTTCTGAACATCACTTCTCATATCTAATTTTTCTAAACATTTATCACATTCATCTAATACAAAATGTTGAATTTTATCTGTAATTAAATACTTCTCTCTTATCAATGCTAATATTCTTCCTGGTGTTCCTATAATTATATGTGGAATATTATCTTCTTTAAATAATTTTATATGCTTATTCATTGATATACCTCCATATACAACTTCACATCTTACATTTTTTAAATATTTACTAAACCTATCAAATTCATTCTTTATTTGATATGCCAACTCTCGAGTATGTGCTAAACCAAGACACCTAACAAACTTATTGTCTCCGTTATTATTGTTTTCATTATTCATTTCTTTCGTGTCTTGCATATCTTGGTTTTCATTCGTATCTAGCTGTTGTAAAATGGATAACACAAAAACGGCTGTTTTACCCATACCACTTTTGGCCTGACAAAGGATATCAGTTCCTAAAGGGATAAAATATAAATATAAAAAATATAAAAAATATAAATAAATATAAATATAAATAAATATATATATACATATATATATATATATATATATATATATATATATATATATATGTAGAGGTTGTATAAAATTACGCAAATGATTTGTCATAATAAAAAATGTACAAATCAATTATATCTTATAAATATATAATTCCTTAATATATACACAAAATTTAATGATCATCATATATTCAATAAAAGGTACATTCTTCGTCTAAATATGCTAATATAAATGGGTGCATATCAAAATTAATCATATATATAAATATAATGTACATATAAATATATTGTATATATAAATATAATGTACATATAAATATAATGTACATATAAATATAATGTACATATAAATATATTGTATATATAAATATATTGTACATATAAATATATTGTACATATAAATATATTGTACATATAAATATATTGTACATATAAATATATTGTATATATAAATATATTGTATATATAAATATATTGTACATATAAATATATTGCATATCCACATTTTATATATTTACCTGTAATTGCTGCGGGAATAGTTTCTTGTTGTACCTCTGACGGATGCTCAAAACCACTTTCACTTATTGCTCTCAATAATTCAGGTTTTAAAAAAAAATCTTTAAATCCTCCTGTATGCACAGTTGCATAACTACCTCTCATAGCTCCACCCTTATTATTATTATTTAAAATATTATTTCCTAAATTCCCTTTAACATCTTTGCTATCTAATATATTTTCATCATCTTCATAATCTACTAGTTCATCTTGAGCATTATGGTCCATTGACGCCATCTTTTTTTTTTTTTTTTTTTCTTTTCTTAGAAATTTTTCAAATGAAAAAAAATATATAAATAATAATATATTATATATATATATATGTATATATTTATAATAAAAATAACGGCTATATATATATATATATATATATATATATATATATATATCAAGATTAATGATAGAAATTTAAAATAATTATTGTTAAAAAGGAATATATTAAAATATATATGTTATATTATAATACATATATAATATATATATATATAATATAATTTATTAAAAAAAAAAAAAAAAGGAGGGGTTTATTTATATATCCTATTTTCTATATTAAAAAAAAATATAAAACTTTCCTTTTTCATTAAATTTAAAAAGGAAAAAAAAAAAAAAAAAAAAAAAAAAAGCCACAGAGATTTATATAATAATATTATTATATATATATATATATATATATATATATATATATTATATATATATATATATTTTTTTTTTTTGTTTTCTCTATCTGATATTTTTTATATACGTATATAAATAAATATATATATTATATTTATGCTACATATTATTTTTTATTATAATATTTTAATATATTTATAATATAATATATTTTAAAAAATGAAGTAATAACATATTTTACTAATAAATAAGTTTTATATACATAAATATGGTTTATAATATATTTTTTTGTAATACGGTGATTGAAAACCTTATTTTTTTAAGCAATATTATATATTATTATAATTACTTCAGTAAATATATAACAATATTTATAAGTACATAAAATATATATATATTATATATATATTTAATTTAGGCATATTACTTACAAGAAGGATAAATAATAAATAGTAGTAGGTGTTACTATATATATATATATATTATATATTATATGTTATATATTTTATATATGAACATATTTTTTATTGTACATCATTATATAATAAAATTTTTGTATTTATTTTATGAAATATTATATTTTATAAAAAAACGATGGTTATCTTATTATTTTATTATATTTTATTTTTTGTAAAAATTATGTAAATATAAAACATGTAGGTAAATATTATCTTATAATATTTTATCCTGTTTTTTATTTCTCATATATATTTTTTTTTTTTCGCATTATATCATATTGCAGCTGATGTCCCCTTTTTTATTTTTATCAGAAATATTTTTTATTTTATAAGTTATACATGCTTATTATGTTTGCAATATATATATATATATATATATATATATATATATATATATATAAATGTATGGTCCTTTCTTTAAATATATTCATGTTAATATTTTAAAAAAGTGGGATTAAAGTAATTTTTTTTTTTTTTTGAAATAATTAAACAACATATAAATGAAAAAAGATTTTATATAAGGAAAATATGCAACCGGGGATTACGAAAAGAAATATATATATATATATATATATATATATATATATATATATATGTATATATTTATAGATAGATATAGATATGTAAAATAAAATATGTTCTTTGAATACTTATAATTTTGTAAATACTTTGTTTGTTTTTATATTTATTCCTTATTTTCCCACACAATATACATACATATATGTAAAAAAATAATAAAATATTTTATCTTTCTTAGTATAACTTAAAGGATAACAAATAAGATATACAAGGGAATAAACACATTTTTCATATCTACAAATGAAGAATATTACATATATATATATATACATGTGTCTTAAATAAAAAAATTTGTATATATTTATGTGAACATTCATTTGTATACTATTATGTTTAGTCAAGGTTTTTAATTATAAGGTGGTTTATAATAAAAACATGTCATAATACGTAAAATGATATATAAATACACAAACAAATATGTAAAGATTTATATGTTTTACTTTTAATAACACATGGTCGTTATTATTTAATGATAGGAAAAAGAAAAAGAAAAAGAAAAAATCCTCACATTATGACACACTATAATCTTTATATAAAATAAGGAGCTTTATACACAGCATTAAAAGTTATAATATATTAAATATATTTTATGATATATTTTATTAATTTATATATAAAAGAAATTAATTCTTATATAAGGGATAATAGTATGAGTTCCACAAAATAGACCATATGAATATTATGCCTTATTATAATTCTTTTTTTAAATAAAAAAAAAAAAAAAAAAAAAAAAACATAAATACTCACACGTTTTGTTATATAACATATATATTTTATAAATATCCCTTATAAAAAAAAAAAAAAAAAAAAAATGAACAACCAAATTAAGATATTTATGTTTGTTTGAATTATATCATATAAAATAAAATTATAATTTTCATAATATTATATATATATATATATATATTTATAAACTTTATGTTTTAATTAACTTTATCGTAAATATAAATATATGTGATATATCATATATATTTATTAATTTTCACATTTTCTTTTTTTCTTATGTGTATTATATATAATACATATATATAATTTATATATATATTATATGTATAATAAAGTAAAAATATTTGTTAAAATATTAAATATTTAGATTTTAAAATTATGTGTATATTTTTAAAATATACAAAAATAAAATATATATAATATATATAATAATATGTATTTATTTTTATATATATATTTGTTTAGCATATTTAATATATACATATTTATAAACCTTATTATAGATATATTATATATATATATATATGTATACATTGTTTATACTAAGATAATGTTCATATGTATATATATAAAATATATACATTAATAATAAATATATTACAAAAAGTGTATATAACTATATAAAATATAATAAAATACAACGCATATATTACATGTATATATAAATATATATATATATATATATATATATATAATATTATATAATTTTTTATTTTTTTATATACATATAATTTTTTTTTTATTTTTTTTTTCCCCCAATCGGTTAAAATTAAATTTTCATATTTTACCATTTGAACAGATAAAGTAAACAAAAAAAAAAAAAAAAAAAAAAAAAAAAAAACAGAAGTAAAAAAAATTAAAAAAATAATAAAAATAATTTGTAATCAATTAAGGGTAAGTTTTGAAGCTTTAATAAAAATATACATAATAAAATGAATAAATAAAAAGATAAAATATTATACATATATATATATATATTAATATACATATTTTTTTTTATGACTTTTTCATATTAACTTATTTAGTAAATAAAATTTTCTCTTTGTGCTGAAGAAAATACAGAATTAAGTGTAAAAAGGGAATGTTTAAAATAAATATTTTATTATTATTATATACATATTAATGGAAGGGCATTTTTTAAATATTCAAATATATAAAATATATAATAAATATTTTTTATTTTATTAATTTTTATTAATAAAGAATTATATATATATATATATATTATATCTTCTTTTTTTTCTTCTTGTTTTTTTTTCTTTTTTTTTTTGTTTTTATAAAGATGAATGTTAAAATTCCAGAATTTTTAACTGATGAAAATCACCCAGTAGGTTATTGTGTTAATGGTATACAAACTTTTGTTGAGGATAGCGTAAGGTTAATAAGGAAATGTACTAAGCCTAATAAAAAAGAATATACAAACATAGTGTATGCTTGCTCTTTTGGTTTTTTGATTATGGGATTTATTGGATATATAATAAAGCTTGTATTTATTCCTATAAATAATATTTTTGTTGGATCTTATTAACATTCGAAAATATGAAAGATAAATAAAAAGAAAACGAATAGATAATAAGAATGGATAACATGAAAAGTTATTGAGAGAAACAAAGATAAGCAAGAAAAAATAAAAAAAAAATAAAAAAAATAAAAATAAATAGAACATAATATAATATAACAGAACCAAATTACAACTTTATTTGGAACATACTTGGGAAGAAAATTAACATATTGAACATTATCATTTTGTTAAATATATATATATATATATATATATATATTTATATATACATTTGTGTAATATATAATTGTTATTTCTTTTATTTCTTTTTTTTTTTCCATCATATATATTGTACAATTGAATAAGACCCAAGACTATGTATACCACCTAACACCATGTTATAAACAAGTGTATACAGAACGATATAATATATATGTATATATATATATATATATATATTAACATATTTGTATAACCTGTATTTATTTTTCTGTAACAAAACCCCCCTTGTGCCCATTTTAAAATTTTCATAGAGGACATAGATATAAATATTATCATATAATATATATATATATTATATTTATTTATTTGCGTAACCTTTCAAAAATGTTTTATTTTATTTACATATTTTTTTTATTTTATTTTTTTTTTTTTTAAGTAACCTTTTTTTTTAAAAAAAAAAAAAAAAAAAACATTTTTTTTTTGGATGATTAATTAAATATATAATATATATATTATATATATTATGTTTGTTTTTTTTCTTCTTTTACACATTTTTATTTAACAATATCATATTGTAGTAACAAAAAAAAAAAAAAAAAAAAAAAATTATAATTTAAGAGAGATATAAGGAAAATGTATATACATATATATATATATATATATATATATATATATATATATATATATATATAAATATATAATTAATTTAACAAGTTTAATGATTTACAATAAGAAAATAATACAGTGACCTATTTTAATTTTGTTACATTTTTCATAAGGTACTAATATATATTCTTTTTTTTTAAGCAAAAATAATTAAAGAAATATATGATAAAAATAATATATATAATTCTTTTATACAATTGAATAATTGTAATACTAAATTATTTATATATATATATATATATATATATATATATATATATATATATATATTATGTATATATTTTTTTTTTTTAATCTCTTAAAATTTCAAGTTCTTTTCTTTTTTCTTTATTTATATATATAAGTATATATATTTTAAAAAATATTTAATTAATATATTATATGATACATATATAATATATATATAATATATATATTATTTGTATACCTAAAAAAAATAAAAAGGGAGAAGAAAGTGGTTTTGAAAAAATAAAGGCCATATGTAAAAAATAATTTTATGTTCAATATAAACCATGACATATATATATATATATATATATATATATATAGAAAGAAAAATATATTATATATATATATATATATATATAATATTTAAATTTTATTTTTTTTCATTTGCGAAAGGGGAAAAATAAAAATTCTATAATATTTTATAATACAAAGCTGAAAATATAATTATTTATATGTACAAATATATTTATATTTTATATTATAGCATATATAATTTATATTCTTGTGGGGGTATTAATATATATATTTAATATATATATTATTTATAACGTATAATGTAATATTTATATATATATATATATATTTTTTTTTATTATATATTTATTTTATTTCTCTTATAAAAAAAAATTTCATCTTTTGATAATAATTTTAAATTATAATAAAATATAATTTTTATTATTTATATTTTATTTTTTATATTTTTATTGTTATTTTATAATATTTAGTGAAAGAACATTTTTGATAAAAGTAATTAAGAATATATAAAAAAAAAAAAAAATAAAATAAAATAAAATAATTTTTTATAATACAAATTATTTGAAAAATATAAAACAAGAAATAAAGCAAAATGTCAAGAAGAACTAAAAAGGTACCAAAGGAAAAAAATATATAAGTGAAAAAATATATATTATAAATGAAAAAATGTATATTATAAATGAAAAAATGTATATTATAAATGAAAAAATGTATATTATAAATGAAAAAATGTATATCAAAAATGAAAAAATGTATATTAAAAATGAAAAAATGTATATTAAAAATGAAAAAAATGTATATAGATGAAGAAATATATATTTTGCGATTTTATTAAATATATTTATATATATATATATATATATATATATATATATATATGTACCCATATATGTATTATATGTTTGTATATTTTTTTCTTTTTTATTAGGTCGGTTTAACGGGAAAATATGGGACAAGGTACGGATCATCATTACGTAAACAGATAAAAAAAATTGAATTAATGCAACATGCCAAATATTTATGTACCTTCTGCGGAAAGGTAATAAAATATATATATATAAAGGAAATATTTAATAAATGTAACATGTATGGAAATATATACATATATATATATATATATATATATATATATATTTATTTATTTATTTATTTCCCTTTTTTTTTTTTTTTTTTTTTTTTTCATTTAGACTGCTACAAAAAGAACTTGTGTAGGAATATGGAAATGTAAAAAATGCAAAAGAAAAGTTTGCGGAGGTGCTTGGAGTTTAACCACCCCAGCTGCTGTTGCTGCTAAATCAACCATTATTAGATTAAGAAAACAAAAAGAAGAAGCCCAAAAATCTTAAAGCAAAAATAATATAATGTAAAATATGATAAAATGTTATCATATATATGTATATATATTTTTTTTTTTTTTTTTTTTTTTTTTTTAATTTACCTATATAGTAATGTGCTAAACAATAGTTTGCACATAATTTAAATATATATATATATATGTATATTTTCATTTTTAATAAAAGAACACATGCAGGAAAAAAAAAAAAAAAAAGAAACTAATACGATTATTTATAATTATAAATCTTAAATAGTTTTTGAGTTTAATATTAAAAATAAAATGTATCAAAATTTAAAAATATATAAATAAATAAATAAATATATATATATATATATATGTATGTATTATGTGTGTGATTAATTATTTAGCATTATATAATCACAATTGCACCCTTGTAAGTATTTACAATAAAAGCATTTTCTTGACATCTTCTCGAGATTTCCATCTATTCCGTAGATCCTATAAAAGATAATAAATTGATTATTGAAATGTATATGTAAATATATATATATATATATGTATATATGTAAATACTTCTGTTCATATATATGTTTTATTTGAAAATTTGTGTTTTCATATATTTACTATTTTTTTTTTATTACCCCATTAGTTGCCATATGTTTTGCCTTAATAAAAATTTGCTTGACCTTATTAACAATATCATGTTCTTTATATTGAAAAATATTTTTATTTGTTAATAAAGAGTTAATAATAATCTTTCTATTTTTCTTATATGTATTTCTATAAGTATTTTCTAATTTTCTTTTTTTGAATAAATCATAACAATAATCTTCTTTTAATTCTATATTATTAAGTTTTCTTTTATTTGTCTTTTGAACTATATCATTAACTTCAACTGATTCTTTACAGGTCGTTTCATTAATATTATTAATATTATCTACATTTGAAGTATACTCATTACCTTTTTCACAGATATCATTAGTTATATTATTTATATTAGTAAATGATATTTCTCCTTGAGTTTTATTTTGAAAGTCTAATGTGTTAATATTATTATTGTATATGTGATATTCTTTTTCTACTTCTTTTTTTTCATCCCTATGAATATGTTCATATTCTTTACTAAACGATATTTTGTAATTACCAACATTTATGTTATCATCAACATTTATGTTATTATCAACATTTATGTTATTATCAACATTTATGTTATCATCAACATTTATGTTATCATCAACATTTATGTTATTATCAACATTTATGTTATCATCAACATTTATGTTATCATCAACATTTATGTTATCATCAACATTTATATTATCATCAACATTTATGTTATCATCAACATTTATGTTATCATCAACATTTATGTTATCATCAACATTTATGTTATCATCAACATTTATGTTATCATCAACATTTATGTTATCATCAACATTTATGTTATCATCAACATTTATGTTATCATCAACATTTATGTTATCATCAACATTTATGTTATCATCAACATTTATGTTATCATCAACATTTATGTTATCATAATTTCCCATTTCTATTTTTGGTTGAGCCTCTTTCTCAACATCATCAAGTTCTTTCTTTTTCTTTTTCTTCTTTTTATCTGATTTATACATATCCAAGAAATCAGAAGACTGGTCGTTTAATATATCTTTGATATTTTTATATTCCTTAAATAATTTTCCTATAACATTATATGTAGTATCATAGAGGATATTATAAAATAATTTTAACATAATTTTCATCCATTCTCTTTGTATTTCTTCACATCTCCATTTTAAAATATATTTATCGTGGTATTCTCCCTTCAAACAAAGACCCATTTGTATAACTAAAGAGTATATTTTTTGAGGATCGTCTTGATAATTAATATGTGTCCTAAAACACTTTTCATCATTATCATTATTATTATTATTATTATCATTATCATTATTATTATTATTATTATCATTATCATTATCATTATTATTATCATTATTGTTATATTCCTTTGTATATACATTTTTAGTTTCATCAAGTTTTTGTTCAGCTTTTCCCTCTGAAGGAACCATAGTACATATCGATCCTACAAATTCAGGAATCGGTATTTCCAACAAAATGTCATCATTTTTTTTTTTTCTTCTATTATTCCATATATTTAACTTATCATATAGCACTGTTAATAATTTATCATCACCAAAATATGTATCTTTCAATTTAGAATATGTATTATTATTAATTATGTTGTTATCATTATGATTGTTGATATTTTCATTTGTGTTTTCTTGATTTTTGTAACTGTTCATAATAATATACTTATAATTTAAATATTCACATATACTTTTAATAAATGCAAATTTTTGATGTGCACTTGGTTTTCTTTCTTCTTTTTTTTTTTTTTTTTTTTCTTTTATTTCTTCTTCTTTTGTAGTTATAATAATCTTCAAATCGTTTAAGCTTAAAGTTTTATGATCATTAATAGTTGTAATTCTTTCATAGAATTCTTCTTCTTTTATATGTTTGCTAATAATCAAACATGGGACATAAGAAATATACAAACCTAATATTTCTAAAATTTGTTCTAGAATATTTTTATGCTTACATCTACCTTTTAAAATATTTTTTTCTTTATCACTTAAATATATTTTATAATCTTCAAAACACATTTGAACAGGATTTAAAGTACTATGGTAATGGTTATCAACATTATTAAGATCATTATTATGATCATTATTATGATCATTATTATGATCATTATTATCTCTTGTGTCATTATTTTCATTTATTCTATTATTCTTATTTATCATGTCATCATCAACTTTGTATTTTTTTAATTTTTCAAAAATAATAGTACATTTTTCTTCAATCGTATTTATTAAATTATTAAAAAATAATCTACATTCATCATCATTTGCAATAAAAAATTCATACATTAATTTTAAAAGTTTCAATGTACCTTTGATTTTTATAGATGGACTAAGCACATGCAATTTTTCTTCATCCATATGTTTCTTATCTGTTCCTTTGTTATATATATCATTTGTATGATAATATTTTGGATCATCACATTTTTCATTTGTATGATAATATTGTTGATCATCACATTTTTCATTTGTATGATAATATTGTTGATCATCACATTTTTCATTTGTATGATAATATTGTTGATCATCACATTTTTCATTTGTATGATAATATTTTGGATCATCACATTTTTCATTTGTATGATAATATTGTTCATCATCACATTTTTCATTTTCACTACCTCTTTTAATATGATCACTATTTTTTTTGTCTGATTTATGAACTGATAATTTCTTTTGCAGTTGTTCAATATCTATTATATATAATTGTTCAAACTTGTCTATGGTTTTTTTAAAAATTTCTATATCTAAGCTTTGATTTAATATCCATTCATCAATATTTTCGTTATATACAAAACCTATATGTTTTAACAATTTTTTAAAGTAATGATGTTCTAGTAAATCAGGAGATATACTTAAGGGAATATCAAATGCTAAAACTTTATTGTTGAATATTTTATTCTTAGATAATTTCTTTAATTCATATAAAGATTTTAAGT
Source organism: Plasmodium billcollinsi (assembly GCA_900257145.2). Taxonomy (NCBI): domain Eukaryota; phylum Apicomplexa; class Aconoidasida; order Haemosporida; family Plasmodiidae; genus Plasmodium; species Plasmodium billcollinsi. The sequence continues at coordinate 493,440 of LT990231.1, forward strand.
TGATGTTGATTTCATCTAAGACAGTATCTACATTACAGTTAATTTGATTAACTGTTAAATTTGTTTGATGTTTTTGATTTTTATCATAATTTAATTTTTTTAATTTATATATTGTATAAAGAAGAGGTTGTTTTGTTTTTCTCACAGGATAATTTTGATGATGATTAATATGAGGATTTGTTTGTTTTTTCTTTTTTTTTTGATAAGACATTTTTAAAGAATCATCTGATTTGTTATGATTACTTGATGCATCTGATAAATAAGATAATGATGATTCTGAAGGTGTTGGTGTAGGTGTTGGTGTAGATGTAGGTGTAGATGTAGGTGATGACGACGATGAAGAGGATGATGATGAAAGAATATGATCACTTTCATAATGATCATCATATATAATTTTTCCTCTTTTATCTAAATAATTTAAATATATTAATTGATTTTTTACAACATTAGATGATTTATTTAACATTTCGCTAATAAAAGGTAAGAAATTATGCATATGTTTAAATTGTTTAAAATAAAATTTCAGATTTTCTATATCATCATTAGACCATTCTAAAGATTCTAATCTTTTTTTACTATTTAATTGTATAAATATATCATTTATATATGTACCTTCATTTAATTGTTGAAAAATGAAAGGATCATTACCTTCATTATAATTACTAAATATAGATAATAAATATTTTTCATTTAATAAGTTTGAACTGTTCTTATTTATATCTTTAGTAAAAAGAAGTTCATTAACAATAAAATAATTACTTTTCCATAATTTAAAAAAACATGCTATAATATTCTCAAAAAAACATGGTATCCAATAATAATGTGGATTATTATATGCTTCAGGATCATTAATAATATCTTTAAATATAAGAAAATATTTAATATCAAAAAATATTAAGAAATTGTATTCATTATTTTTATGTTTTATTAAATGTTCAAAATATGTTATAATTAAATCATTTATATATAAACTATTTCTTTTAAAATTTTCTAATATATGCATACATATATTTACAATTTTCCCGTTAAATATTTCATCTACTAAATCAGAAACATCTATTTTTTCCATTGGTTCATTATTAATTTTTTTTTTATACTTTTTTTTGCCTATCCGATTATTATTATTATTATTATAATAATCTTTATAATCTTCGTTATTATCACCATCATTATTATCACCACCATTATTATCACCATCATTATTATCATCATCATTATTATCATCATCATTATTATCATCATCATCGTGATCATTATGAATATTTTTTTTCTCCTTTATTATATATGTTGTTCCACCCAATTTTGATAATAAATTTATTATAACCAATGAACATTTTAAAGAATATATAAATATATGTTTTTCGTGACTTAATATTTTAAAGTTTTGTAATATCCAACTTAATGTAGTTAAAATATTTCTTTTCAACAAATTATCTAATGAAGTTTTACATATAGATTTTACATTTTCGTCTGTAGATAAAGTATGTATATCTAATAAATTAAGATCTGCATATAAACATCTTAAACAACATAATATCACTTGACTACTATTCTTCATCATTTTTTCTTCTCTTATAACACGTTGAAAAGTATCACATAAAAATTCTGAGTGAATACTATTATCTCCTATATACATTTGCAATCCTAAAACCATTTGAATTCTAGAAATAAATAATGATGAATTTTCACTTTGATTGTTATGTTTAAAATATGTATTTTGATTAATATCATAATTTTCTTCTATATGATCATACACATAATTATTATTATTATTATTATTATTATTATTATTATTATTACTATTATTATAATCTTTGTGGTTTTTATTTTCTTCTTCTCTCTTATTATTATGATCATATTTAATTTCACATTCATTTTGATATGCATATTCTTTTGTACATTTATTTTCATCCTCTCTTTTCATTTGATATTCCTTATTGTTTTTTTTTTTTCTAGAATTATAAAACCTTTTTCTGTTTTCATATATATATAAATTGGTATAATATGTTACAATCCATGCATGTATATTTAATATAATCTTTATATCCCACTTATAATTATAAAATTCATTTATACATCTTCTTAGATCTTTTATACATATATTTAAAAATACCTTTAATGAATATTGGAAATTATCATCATTATCATACATACTTTCAAATTCTTCATTTATACCTATAATATTATTTAAAAAATCCTGTATTTTATACAAGTTACTATAATCAAATATATCTAAAATATTATATTTATTAAATAAACGATCTTCTGAAAACATATTAAAAGAGAAATCTTCAAATGAAAATATTTCATAATGATCTATTAAATTTTTTCTTTCTATAAATTTCTTTTTTCTTTTTTTTAAGTGTTTTTCTTCATTTGGCTTCCTTACTTTAAATTTAGCTAATAAAGGATTGATCCTTGACAAATGTGTGATCATTAAATTTTTTTGTTTTATATTTATATAATTGCTTTTCCTTCTATTCTGTTGTTGTGCGATGTTTCTCCGTTTGTTAATATCTTTTTCTACATTTTTTAAATTTATGTCTTTATTTAAGTTGGATATATTATTTGTCTTGATATTGTTTACACTGTCAGAAGTAATGAGATATTTTTTATGATGATAATTATTAAAGTCCATTTGCTTCATCATCTTAATATTATTATTATTATTATTATTATTATCCATATAAGTTTTAGGTTTATTTTTTTCCCCTTTTATGTGCTTACCTTTTTGATATGTTAATGATTTTACCAAATCTATCGGATCAATATAACATATAATATTATAAAATAATCTTACGTATTCCCATATTTGTTTCATAGTATTTTGTTTAATATATGGTATATATATATTTGCTTCTTCTTCATATTTTTTTATTTCTTTTTCAAATAAATCTCTCATTTCATCAATTATTAAATGAAGACAACCATGTTTATCTAGGATATTTTGTAATATAGCATAATGAACGTTGTTTAAATTAATATCTCTATTATATGTTTTATTTCGTATGCCTAAAACTTGTGTTAATATGTTTCGTACCAGAAATACATTTTCATTATATTCAAACATTAATTTCTCTCTTTTAGTTTTATCTGTTAAAAAAAAATTCGATAATTCATGCAGCTCATCATTAATTTTACTTATTCGTTTCTTTATATTGTAGATTTTACTCCTTATCACATTATTTTTTTTTTTTTTTTCCGAATGGGATTTAGAATAATTTGTTTTTTCTATGTCGCAGGTATTATTGTTACGGTCGCAGGTATTATTGTTACGGTCGCAGGTATTATTGATATGGTCGCAAGTATTATTGATATGGTCATCATTTTTATTTGCATGGTCATTTTTATTTATATTAACATCATCATTATGCGTGACAAGCTTCTTTTGTTCAAGCAGTTGCTCACTCGCACTAGTCTCATCATCTGTAGAAGAATCATCTTGATAAGATTCCAATTCTTCCTTTAGCCTTTTTTTTTCCTCAAGTAATTCATTTTGCCTCCTTTCCATTTCCATAACTTTTTCATTTTCTTCAATTTCTCGATAATCAGCATCAATAAATAGCTGACAATTATATCTGAATTCATTTAACATAGTTAAGAAATTTTTATTAGCTAGTAAACATTTTAAACTTTGTAATCCTTTTTGATATTGATCTAATATATCAGATCTTTTTTGTAATTCTTTAATATAGATATCATTTTTTAATGTATCATATAATATTCTTCTATCACTTTTTTGTAATTGTAAATATTTATATACATTATATTCAGTCTTCTTATCATTAAATGTAGGCATATGTCTTTTCCAATAATCAAACCATTCCTTACTTGGTCTTGTAGTTAAATAATTTATTAAAATTATTAAATTTTTTATTAATTGATTTTCATCAATATCTTTATATATAGCATGATCAAAATCATTTCTAATAATATCTATTACTTGTAATATAATATCTTTTAATATATCATTATTAAATATATATAATGTTACATACATAGGATTTTTATATGTTGAATCTATATATGTTCCAAACTTTCTATTCATATAATCTCTTTCTCTTTTTAAATATGTATTTATATCATTTAATATATGTACAACATTATTATCTAATATATAATGTGTTTTATCTATATTTTTATAATACATCATATTATTATTTTCATCATTATTATGTATTTTATTCTTTTTCTCTTTTTCTTCTTTTTTCTTATTTTCTTTAATATGTAAATTCATTTTATTATATATAAAATTATATACTTCTTTATTCTTTATTTTTAAACTGGACTTTTCAAAATCTTTTAATTCTTTATCATCAATCATATCCTCTTTATAGGAAGATAATTCATCCATATTATCATTACTACTACTTTTTATATCTTTACATAATATTGTTTCTTTTTTTAGCATGTTACTAAAAAGTATTAATATTTCTTGTTCTAATAATTCTCTTGTTTTTATTCCGTGTAATAAATTATTCTCGTTAAATATATCTTCTTCTATTTTTTCATTTTCTAATTTCGATTCGTCAATTTCGATGGTTTCCCCTACAATATAGTTCTCATCTTCATAATCTTCTGGATTCTCTTCCTCTAGATCAAACTCGTTAACATTGTTACTATTGTTATTATTATTGTTATTATTATCATCATCTTCTTCTTCAGCATCAACATTAATATGAGGTTTTCTTTTTACTTTAAAGAATTCATCATCGCTCTCCTGATCATTTTCTTCATCCATATATTTCCCATTATTTTTATAATTCATTGCAAAGCTTAATCAAAAATTTAAAACAATAAAATATACACACATATATATATATATATATATATATATATATATATATATATATATTTATAGTTATATAAGCTTAAATCTTATTTAAAAACAAATATAAATATGTATGTATATATGTACGGAAGAAATAATTATATATTATACATATATATGTATATTTTTTTTTTTTGTCATAATTTATAATAAAAATTTTCTTATGTATGTCATCTCAATACCAATTGTTTATGTGCATTTTTGATATTTACTATAAAAAGTAATAAAATAGCATACTCAAAAAAAAAAAAAAAAAAAAAAAAAAAATATATATATATATATATAAATATATATTTTATATTAATTCTTATAACTATATATGGTACATATTAATATAATTACATACATTTAATATTGTTATTATTTTTATTTTTCCCCTCAACATTTATACATATATATATATATATATATATGTCAAAAAAAAAAATTTTTTTTTTGAAGCTAGGATAAATACATGAAATAAATTTTATTATTTTATTATTTTATTATTTATTTATTTTATTATTTTATTATTTTATTACTTTTTTATTTTATTATTATTATTTTTTTAATTTTTACTATTTGCTTTTTTTCTTTGTCTTTTCTATTTTTTACTTTTATCCTAGAATTGCCTTTCATAAAAAAATAAATAAAAGAATAAGAAAAAAATCACAAGTGTTTTCCACCTCCAAACAATATAATTTTATTTGATAAAAAGAAAATACAATAATCTAGTTATTATTTTCTATTATAAATAAAAATGCACTAATAAAATAAAACAAACCAATGTTCATAAATAAATAAATAAATATATATATATATATATATATATATAATATATTACAGTTAAAAAAAAATAACCCAACTTCATATATATTATATGTATGCATATATATATATATTTTTTTTTTTTTTTTTTTTTTTTTTGAGAAAAAGAGAGAAGGATATAACTATGAAAGATGATAAAATCTATCATTGAAATTTATATTTATCAAAAAGATAAAGAAGCATCCAATGAATAATATATATATGTATGTATTACGAAAAAGATATTATGTTATCCCTTTAATTGTCTAATTCTTTTTTTTTTTTTTTTTTTCCCTCTTATGGTTTAAATTAAGTCCGCATGATAAAATATATTTATATATATATATATTTATTTATTTATTTATTTATTTATTTATTTATGTGGAGGGTATCTTTTTGTGGTTCCTAGCTCCTCTTATATATAAAATGTAGGAAAATATAATTAAAATACACAATGCAATAATATATATTTTTTTTAATAAGATCAAAATGAAAATGTAAAACAATATTCAAAGGAAAATAATACATATATATATATATATATGTGTGTGTGTGTGTGAAAACGAAAAAATTAAAAAAATTAAAAAAATTAAAAAAATTGAAAAAATTAAAAAAATTAAAAAAATTGAAAAAATTAAAAAAATTAAAAAAATTAAAAAAATTGAAAAAATTGAAAAAATTAAAAAAATTGAAAAAATTAAAAAAATTGAAAAAATTATGAAAAGGTAGGATTTTATAAAAACATTTGTAATGATATAGCATTTCACAAATGTACATAAAAAAATAAAAAAGTATTAAATTTATAATATATAAACAATATAAAAAACAAACAAAGACAAAAATATATATACATATATATGTCAATTTATATATTTTTTGTGTATGCATTGTATCTTTTTATTTTCATTTTTTATTTTTAAAATGCTAACGCTAACATGATGCTGACAAAGGATGATAAGGAAACAATTGCACACATAGCAACGTTACCAATATTATTTAACAAGACAGCTGATATCATTGCATTTATAATACTTGAAAAGGCTCGTGCTGTAAATAGGAGTCCAAAAACGGGTCCAAAATTTTTTGTTCCAAATGTATGTGCAGTAATAGATGGGAAAATAGCAAAAGTCCCAGCATGACAAAAGAAAATAAGACATACCCATATAGAATAAGTTATAATACCATAAAATCCCGACATAGTTAATGTGATTGTTAAAAAGCTCATCATAAAACTCATTAATATTAATGTTGTTTTAAAACTTGTAAAGTCACTTATAACTCCCCAAAAAATCCTACCAAAAATATTAAAAAGAGAGGATACAGATCCTAATATTGATAAAGATCTATCATCAATTGATAAATAGTTCATTCCAAAAATCTTCCAGAATACTTGAGTATATGATATAGCTTGCCAATTAAAAAATATCATTAACCATATTAATATAAATTCACGATTAATAAATGTATTATTTGCTTCTCGAAATGAAAAATTCGATGTATTAGATAAGGTTCTTAAAGAATTAGATAACCCATTAGGTTTATTTGTAAAATTTTTCTCTTCAAAATATAACACTTTATTATTCATATCATTATAAGCCATAAAATCCTTAGATGTATCATCTGAATCTGCAATTAAATAAGAACCCAAAAACTGAATAATAGCAAAAAATATCCCTTCATATATAAACAAATAGGGTACCTTATTTAATATATCTAAGTTGCTAAAATATTTCTCATCGGAGTTCTCGATTTCTGGCATATAGTCTGGCATATAATTGTATTTGTTTATGTAATAATTTTGCAGGGGACAAATAATGAACACGGATAGTCCTCTCCCTATGAATATGATACCGCTAATCTGAAAGAAAGAGGGATAGTGATGAAAATTATAAAATGATATGATATGATATGATATAATATGATATGATATAATATGATATAATATGATATGATATGATATAATATAATATAACATAATATAATATAATATAATATAATAATAAATCCTTAAATGTAATAAATACGTATACAATTGCATTATCATATATATCTCTCATTTTATTAACAATGATAAACTTCTTTTATCTCGTTTACAACGAAACAAAATTTAAATACATACATGTATATATATACATATATATATATATATATATATATATGTATGTGTGTTTGTTTGTATGTGGGTGCTTATATTTTCTTACCACTCCTTTGTAGTCATAGTGCTTTTTGACGGCCACGGATAAAGGTATAGGATAAGCTATTCCACAACCTATTCCACATAATATTCCATAAGTCATTAAAAATAAATAAAAATTAAAAACAGTAAAATATGATAATAATATTCCTAAACACATTAACCATCCACCTAATAAGACACTAATTTGTGGTCCTAAATTCTGATTTAATATTCCTCCAAAAAAACCAAAAAAACATTGAAATAACAATGTTAATACGTATATCCAACTACTATCTTTATATTTTACATCAGAACATCCTATTATTTTCATATATGATATTACATAAACACTTATATTAGAAAAACAATAAATGCTTCCTAAGGTACAATGAATTAAAAATCCTCCTAATATTATTCTATATCTTGATGATAATACTGAATTATTTTCTTTTTTCATTTCTAAATGTTTAATTATATGTACATAAAATATATATATATATATATATATATATATATATATGTTATACTATGAACTTTACACGTACATATATACACATATATTATATGTAATTATATACCTTTCATAAATTATACTAAGTTACAAAATATAAGCAAATTTTTTATGCTTATGTCTCCAAAATTTATATCTAATTAAATATATATATATATATATGTATGTATGTATGTATTTTATTTTATATTTTTTTTTTTTTTAAATGTATTAAAATTTGGTAATATTTATTCTTTGAACTCTCTTATTATACTCTCCAGAAAATGAAATAAAAATGAAAATACATAAACAAATATAATTACACTCTTGTTATTGTATTTACTAAAAAAAAAAAAAAAAAAAAATTCTACACTCTTTTACAAACTTGATATAAAAAAGAAAGAATACAAATTATGTGGTAGTTTATACATATATATATATATATTATTTGAATATTTTTTTTTTTTTTTTTTTTTCATGTGCTGCTGATAAAAAAAAAAGTATTATTAAAGTATGAAAGGTTCATCTCTACCCAACCCCAAAAAAAAAAAAAAAAAAAAAAAAAGAAAGAATAATAAAACATTAAAAAAAATAAAAATTATATATATATATATATATATATATATATATATAATAAATTTAAGGATATATAATATTAAATATATATTATATAGGGGAAATAAAAAAATATAATAAACTCTTCAAGCTTATATATTATTATATACTGCAACTTGAAGATTATATATATATATATATATATATTTTTTTTTTTTTTTTTTCTTTTCTCATTCGTGAAATGAAAAAGAAAATTCATATATAATTGAACAAATAATAATATGTATAATTTTTTTATTCTCTTGTTATAAAATGCTTTTTTTAAGTAACGTGTTATTTAGATGTAAAAGTAAAAGGGTTCATATAAATTTAATATCATCATGTGCAAGTAATTATATATACTCCACCTACATTTCACCAACTAAGTCAAAGTATAGATTATCATTAAGAAAACACGACCCAGTAGTTAATCGACATGTGTAAGATAAAAGAAAAAAGAAGAAATATTTACATACACATTATAAGGATAATATATACATATATATATATATATATATATATATATATTGGGCATCTTTTTAAATATTATTTGGAAAATTAAATAATGTGTGTATATTTTATTGTAGAATGTTTTATCAAAAACACATAAAAGCAAAATCAAAAAAAAAACTAACATTACACGGAATTAATTATGCTCGTTTTACAGGTTGGTTTTTATTTATCAAAAAAAAAAAAAAAAAAAAAGTGTGATAAAAAAATGTAATGATGATATATTTATTTTGTATAATAATACATATTTTATGTTGTGTTATTTTATTTTTTTGTTTAGGGAAAAATAAAAACTTAAGACCACTCTTGAAAAGAGTAGAAAAATCGTACCTCTATGGAAAATTCAACAAATTAATAGACAACACGTACAGGTAATCGTAAAGGAATATAATAATAAAAAAAAATATATATTTTTATGTGTATGTATATTTATCTATGTAATCCTTTTAAAGAAGAAAAAATAAGTGCATATATTAGATAACTCAAAATAAATACACACCTTATTATTTTTTTCTCATTCTTAAAATTTATTTTTTCAGGAGTCTACCAAGAATGAGTTAAGATTATATATGAACAAAAATAAAATATTTATAGGCACATTGAATGTTAAAATTTTTATAAAATAGGTTCCTTCACATTATCACTATAAGGATATATATATATATATATATATATATATATATATGGAAGATATAAAAACATTACTTAAATATTTTTTAATAAATATATTTTATATATTTATGTATGCACTCGTATAAATAATCCTTTTTACATTTAAGAAAATAAAAATATATATTTTTTTAATTTTCAACATAAAGAAATAATTTTATAATGAAAATATATAAAGGTACAGAAATATAAAATCTATATAATTTTTTATTATCAAGGTTGTGCTACAAATTAAATAATTCATTTATTTATATAATAATATGTTGTTTTTTCTTCTTTTTTTTTTTTTTTTTTTTTATATAATATCTAAAAAAATGAAATTTTTATCAACTTATAATTTTTAATAATTCCTATTAATCTTAAAATTATATGAACATATCAAAATAAACATATAATTTGGATATAAATATTATATATATATATAATTATATATTTATGTACATATATTTATATATATATATTTATGTACATATTTATTATATTTATTTTATTATTATTTATTTTTTTTTTTTTTGTATTTAATAAATTATATAAGTGTCAGTATCAAAAAGGTGGGTGAATGAATTAAAAAAATAAAACTATAAAATAAAAAAAAAAAGTTATTAATCATTATATATATATATATATAATACAAATAAATATAAACACCACAAAATATATATATATATATATATATATATATATAATATAATGTAATATATATATTTTAAGAGTCTATAAAAAAAAAAAATCCCCCATGAACATTCTTTCATTTATAATATATAAATATGAACATGTACATAAAAATCTATATATCAAAAAAACGTCAACATTTCTTCTTTATATAATATAATGGATTATTAGAAACTTTATTATGTGATATGAAGAATAAGTGTGTATTTCTAACGAAAGAAATTAATATATTTAAATATGTTACAATAAAGGATGAAATAAGAAAATATATGTTAAGATGTACGTCTTTTAATAATAATGGTTGTAATAATAAATTTATAAGGAAGTTACATTTTTATCATACCTATGTTCCTACATTTTATTCTCATTTGAAAAAATTAGAAATTGAAAAAAAATGTCATATATATAATGAGAATAACAACATTATAGTATATAAAAGACTCATAAGTGTTCATAAAAATAAAAAGGAATATCATCATAATATAAATGAAATGTTAATAAATAATGAAGATGGGAAAGATAATAATGTAGATATAAAGGAAAATAATAAATTGTATAGCAATGGTAAAGATCATATAAATAAAAAAAAAAATAATGTAAAAATAAATTATAATAAAATATTAATACAAACAAATGAACAACATAAAAAGTCAAAAATAGATAATAATTGGAATGAAAATTCTCATGTTAGAGAAGATGAAATATACTTACATGTTAATAATTTATGTAAAAAAATTTACTACTTAAGTAAAAATAAAATAAAAGATGAAAATCTATGGAAACACTACTTAATACAATATTATAAAGAGAACAAAAACTATGATCATATAAAAATAAAAAATATTTTTATGTTATTGTTGGGAATTACAAATAGTAACAAACATATAAAAGACATGATAATTGTTATTAATGACGAGGAAAAGATAAATGAAAAAAGAAAAAAAAAAAAAAACATAAAACTTATTGAAATTGTTTATAATCATCTAGATATTTTATCAAAAAAAATAAATCAAATGACAAATAATCAATTAAGCATATTTTTATACATTCTTGAAAAATGGAATATGATAGATAACTATAAAGATATTACTAATGAAATTAATTTAAAAATTTTAAACCAAACAAGTTTAAAAAAAGTAAATATAAAATGTTTTTTAAATGTTTTATATATATATTCAAAAAATTATGAACAAAATGTAAACAACAACAACAACAACAACAATAATAATAATAATAATAATAATAATAATAATAATAATAATTTTTGTAAAGAACAAAAGTGTGTTATTACAAAAGATAAAATAAAAATATTTATCAACAAATTTGGAAAACAAAAGTTTCGTATAGAAGATATTTTATATCTTCTATCATCTATGTATAAATTAAAAATTAAAAATAAAAACATTTTAAATAATATAATACAATATTTAAATATACAAAATGTTATAAAAGATTCAAATTATTTTTTAATCCCATCTTTGTTATTATCATTAGCCAACTTAAATATATATGATCAACAATTATATTTAAATTTCAAAAATATTATAATGGAAAATTATTATTTTTATAACTCCATACATTTTACAAATTTATTTTACTCATTTGCTAAGTTTAAACCAGATTATGTACAAGAACTTTTTGAAAAAATTGCTACCCATATAATGATACACACAAATAATTCTTTTAGAGATAATAATGATTCCACAACAGAAACACAAATCATTTTAAAAGGAAAGGAAAAAGAAATAAATAACACTCTTAAATTAAAAAATCATAAAAATAATGATTTTATTGAAAATATTGAAAAGTATCCAATTAATAACAAAATATTGGATCAAACAAATAATAATACTTTTAATATATTTCAAATCACAAATATTATAAACTCATGCCTGAAATGTAATTACGTAAATTATGGTTTTTTTTCTTATTTACTTAAACAAGGAAATTTATTCATAGATAACTCTGAACCTTTAGATAATTTAATTAATGTTTTTATTTGTGTTTCAAAAATATTAAAACATTTTAATGTATTTAAATATAAATTATATTTTCATTATGAAAAAAAAGAAAAAAATCAATACCAACAAGAAAATTGGCTAGTTCACAATGACCTGACTTGTTCAGGAAAAAATCATGAAAATTCAAGAAATAAAATAGCTAACTGGCAAAATAAAATAGAGAATGATAATTTAGATAACAAAAATAATAATATGGATTTTAACAATATGATGACAAGTCCTTTTTATTATTATTATTATAATGATGATGATGATCCATCAAAGGGATATTGTAATTTGTTTCAAATATTGTATGGTTATAACAGTGGTTATAATTTATATACAAGTTTTAGTTCTCTATCTTATGTTGTAAAATATAATGAACAAATGTTTTTAAAAAAAGTTAAAGATTCAAAACAATCGGAGGTGCCACATAATTTTGAAATTCATTTGGATAAAATAAGTGATAAAATATTAAAAATAATTGAACAAAATTTGAATCATGAAAATATGAAATATATAATTCATAATTTAATGATAAGTTTATCTTTATGTGATATAAAATATTTAAATTTATATGCATTGTGTTTTTTTATTCTTAAAGAAAATTATTATTATTTAAGTATAGACAATTTATATTTGTACTTGGAAATATTACATCGAATGAAAATATATAATCATGATATTTTTCACTCAATAATAGAATATATAAATACACATGTACATGCATTAGAATCCCAGAAAAAAATGAAATTTTTTTTATTATCATATAATATTTTTGAAAAAATAAACAACCCTGCAGATATGAAAGAAATGTGTGATTTTTTTTTAAGTTCAAAAGACAAAATTGAGAAAGAAAATGGTAACGATGAATTGATATTAGGAAAATGCACACATGATAAAAACTTGTGGAAACTACCTACAGATATTCAAATAAAGCAAAATTTAATAAACTTAGATAATTTTCAAAAGGAGTTACTCTTTAAAAATGATAATGACAAGATGGGAAATCATGATAATAATCGTAAAATCACAGGACATGATAAATTTTTTTGTAATAATGAAAATAACACTAAAAAAGAAAAATATTTTAATTTAAAGAATGAAGTAATGATTTTTAAAAAAATAGAGAAGACAGAAACGTTACCATGTACTTTAAATATATATGATTATTTAAATTTTTTATTAATTTTAATTTTTTATGAATGTAATAATAAGATTAAAGAATGTGATGAAAAAATAAATTTGAATTTTTTATTTTCAAAAGATGCAAATGTTATTACAATTCAAAATGAGGTGTTTGAAAAAAATAATAAAATAAATAATCCTTGTGAATATGTAAAAAATAAACAATATATTTTAGACAAATATTCTGAAATGTTAAAAGAAAATTTATTTAATATAGAATCATCTCTTATTCAATTATTTTCAATAATTGTTAATCTTTTAGAAAAGGGAGAAGATGATAAAGAATTATTTGTAAATCAATTAATGTTTATTTTAGATTTTATAAAAATTATAAATGAAAAAGTTTATATAAATATAATGAAGATTGTAAAGAAAATGAAAAATTATGATGAAAATATAAAAAGAAAAAATAATTTTACAACACATTCAAATAATAAATATTTTCAATTAAAAAAAGTTGATTTAGAATATATAAATTCAAGTATTAATAATAAAAAAAAAAAATATACATATAATGATTTTTTTTTTAATGAAAATAATATAAATTATAGATATCAATATCAAAGTGTTCACAAAGCCATACAAATTTTCTCATATAATATAATAAGATATTCACATAATGAAAAAATAAATACACATTATAAAAATAATCAATATATTATTAAAGACATAAAAACATTTTATAAATTAGACAATTTTTTAATATCAGATATATTACTTATATTAGAAAAACAAAATAAACAAGAAATTTTTTATTTCCTTTTATTTTATCCTTTTGAATTAAAACAAACAGTTATCCATATAAAAAATAATAATACATTTTTTTTTAATTACAAATATGATGAAACCTTTTTATTTAATATGGAAATATTATTTCTTTATAATTTTGTGAAGAACAAATTTTCAGAAAAAACTTGTTCATTTAGTATTATAGATACTACTCAATTTATTGATTTTTCAAAAAATGAATATACAAATGGGCACACTAATGAATTTTATGAACATTTATTTTATAGTAACATAAATGAAGAAAATTAATTATTAAAAAGATGTAAATAAATGAATATATGCTTATAGAAAATAAATAATAAACAATAAATAAATGATGACCAAATGTATGTTATGTGCAATCCTCACATTTATTCATTCATTCATTCGTTCATTCATTTTTTTTATTGAAAATAAAAAAAAGATAATATAAAATGTTAAAAGTATTGTAACTGTATATGTGTATATATAAGGAATAATTTTTTTAAATTAACTAAAACAAACA
>LT990231.1:510982-528773 GCA_900257145.2 Plasmodium billcollinsi
GACCAAATGTATGTTATGTGCAATCCTCACATTTATTCATTCATTCATTCGTTCATTCATTTTTTTTATTGAAAATAAAAAAAAGATAATATAAAATGTTAAAAGTATTGTAACTGTATATGTGTATATATAAGGAATAATTTTTTTAAATTAACTAAAACAAACATTTATATATATATATATATATATATATATATTTGTATGTATAATAAAAATAATGTGTAATAATATTGTTTTAAAAAAGAAAAATTAAAATTTGTTTGGATACGTAAATTGGTGTGTAAGTTTTCTATTAAAAATGTGTTGCATCAATAAATTTCAAAAATACAAATAGACAAAAAAATAAACAATAAATAATATAATATATCAAATGAGAATATGTTTTAAAAACAATATTTGTAGTATTATTTAAAAATATATATTATACATTGTCTAGTTAATTAAGGAAAATATTGTAATTATAAAAAAGAAATATGTATATATATACATATATATATATATATATATATATATATATATATTTTAATTTCTTTATATATGTAAATTTTTTTTTTTTAACTAATCACTATAGTTGTACATATTTTTGCTCATATCTTTAAACACTGGACCTAAATCTCCTGAGTTCATATGATTTTCTTCATTATCCATATCACTTAAAGCTTCTACTTTTTTTTTCTTATCTAAATATTTATTTTTCATAGAATTGTTTGATAAAGAACGAAATAAAGTTTTATTAATTTCTAAAATTTCCTTAGGAGTGTCTTCTATTAAATTATCTTTAAATTCTTTAATTTTATATTTTTTATTTTTTATTTCACGTTTGTAGTTACTTACTAATATAATAAAATCATGAATAACATTTACCCATATATTTCTATCTTTATCTATAGTTTTTAAATATAAATAATTTTCTTTTCTTTCGTTTTTTTTCCTGTATTTGATATAAAAGTATTTATGGCTGTACACGTCACTATACACGTTAACTACATATTCTAATCTCACGTAACCAACTCTGTTTTTATCCATCTATAAAATTAATGGGAAAAATATACAGAAATAAATGATAATATAAAAAATATGTACATGTATAATGGATAAACACAAATGCACATTTATATATATATATATATATATATATATTTATTTTACCTTTGCATCAGCTTCTTCGTTATAATAACACCAGTAAAATTTCCCCTTAAAAAAATGCAAGTAAAAGTAATACTTGTTATAAAATCGTTTTATATAAAAATTACTGTGAAGCAAATAACCATTTAAATTTTTACAGAACAAACGAATTTTATCTTCAAGAGCCAAATTTGATATGTTTTTATATATGGCTGTAAAAATATATACATACATATATATATATATATATATACACATATCAAGATGTATTCATTTATATATGTTATAGAAAAATATTATGATATACTCACTTGAGCTAATATCCGTTTCTTTGATGGCCTGAAAATGCTCTTTCCCCTCATCTATAAGTTTTTCAATTTTTTCATTATTTTTTGTTTGATTTTTTTGAACGGATATAATTGTTTCAATAAAAAGAGAAGTATATATTTGGTCATCTTTTTTTATACAATCTAAATTAATGTAGTGGAATGATAAACATGCTGTACCAACAATTTGATTTTTATTAGTGATATTAAAATAAACATTGCAAGGAAATAATTTTTTTACTATTTCACTATATATATGTATTTCAGCTGATCCAAAAAAAGTATTTTTTAAAGTCCCTTTTTTATAAACCTCTAGTCTAAGAGTATTGTTGTTTTGTTTAACAACCATATTTTTTCTTTCCTGCATTTGTTCAGAGGGGGTAAATAAATAAATATATAAATAAATAAATAAATAAATAAATATATATATATATATATATATATATATTAAACATACAAATGCTTCATATAATTTCCATGTATTTTTATATTTTTATATTTTTATATTTTTATAAGTTTCCATACCTCTATGTGTACTTTGTTCTGATACTGCTTGTGGTAGTGTGTATAGGCATATCTGTTCCCTATCTTGAAGTGAACTATAAACTTAGCATTTTCATCGTCACCAAACTTTAAATTTAAATGATGAATTTGAATTATTATACTGAACGATTCATATTTATGAATTTTCATAAGACGATATAATTGGCCTAAATAGGAAAAATAAAATAAAATAAAAGAATATTAAAATAAAAGAATATTAAAAAGATAAAAATGTAAAAATATTAAGGGACAAAAAGACACACATATAATACATAAACGTGAGCATATATATATATATATATTATTATTATTATTATTATTTATTTATTTTTTTACCTATAGGTTTATTTTCACTAATGTGAGGAAATAACTCACGGTTTCTACATACACATAAAGTACATACTGATGCAAGTAAACAACTACCAAGATATAATATGTTGTAAGTATCTAAATAAAACATAATTAAAACAAATACTTAAAATAAGAGGAAGAACAAAATAAAATATGAATAAGAAAGATTCAAATAATTGTTAACATATTTTATTAAAATCTTTTTAAATATAAAAAATATAAGTGTTAGAATTAAACAAGTTGAAAACAAAAAAAAAAAAAAAAAAAAAAAATTAATCTTTTATATATATATATATATATATTTTTTTTGTGAAGGAATTAATTATAAAAGGATAAAAAAAAAGAAAAAAAAAAAATTAACAATATTGAAAATTTTTCATAAGAATTTATTTCATTTTTTTTTTAATTATTTATTTATTTCCCTATTATTTCTTCTTTTTTTTTCTTTTTTTTCTGTTGTTGTAAAAAAGGGAAAAAAAAAAAAAATTAGAATAATAATTCAATGTGTGTGCAAAAAAAAAAAAAAAGAAAAAAAAAAAGGGGAACAAAATGGACGGAGGGAAATTTTATTTTCCAATAAAAAATGACAATTGATTTAAAATTTTTTTTTTCTTTTCTTTAATAATTTATAAAAAAAAAACATATATATATATATATATATATTATATTAAATTAATATGATGTAAAATATAAAACATTTACAAGGTAATCCTCGAACAAAAAAAAAAAAAAAAAAAATATATATATATATATATATATATATATATAATTAAATAATAACACAACAAAAGTGGCCTTATATACATTATTAATAAGTGTAGATTCTTTCTTTAAATCTACACGTGTAATTCTTTTAAATAAATGAATAAATATATCTATATCTATATCTATATATATATATATATATATATATATATATATATATATATATATGTATGTATATACTCATATAAGTATGTACATATATATATTCTTTTAGTGTCCAATAATGTATAATTTTTTAAATAAATTCAAAAACTTATTTTTTCCGTTCCCAAATTATCCACATTCAGGTTTAATGAAGAAGAAAAATGATAGGGAAATTTTATTTTATTACTTTTTAAAAAAATGAGTAATTTTTAAAAAAATTTTAATAAAAATATATATATGCATATATATATATATATTAATATGTTATTATATGCATTTGATAAAATGATGTTTTAGTATATATATATATATATATATATAATTATGTATATTTAATAAATTATGTATTAAATTAACTTAATAATTAAAACCGCTTCTTTTTAATTTTTTATATTATTCCAAATTAATTCATATAAATTCATATTTTTTAAATATGAATTCATACTTTTTCTTTTATTCATTTTTTTGTTGTTTCTTTTTAATCATTGAGGGTAAATAAACCAATATATATATATATATATATATATATATATATATATATATGTGTTACTTTATAAAGTATATGTAAAATGCCGCAATTCTGATGAAAATTAAAGAGGTAGTTATATTATTTAACATATGTCATAACTTTTGAATATATATAATGATAAAATAAATAGAGATAAAAAAAAATGTAAATAAGTATAAACGATATATTATTTGTATATATGGGACAGCGCAAGAATAATATAACAAAATGTATTTTTAAAGATAAGATAAATAGTATTAATAATTACATATATATATATATATATGTATATATGTTTGTGTTATTATGAAGGTTAAAATGTGTCTCTATATTATGTATATAATAATAAAATGAAATATAAAAAACTTTAACATTATTATTATTATATTATTTGAATATATATACATATATATATGTAATTTTTATGTGTGTGTACTCATTTGTTTTATAATTACCCTTTGTTGTATGCATTTTTTTTTTTTTTTTTTTTTTTTTTCTTTTATTATTTCATTTATTTATTTATTTATTATTTATTTATTTTGTTAAGAATGATCGACCTTTTTGATCATTTAAAATCCCTAGGGATAAAAAAAAATAAAGGAAATGCAAAAAATATGATACAATGGTTTATTTTTAAAAAAGATAAAATAATAGATAACATGGTTGATTTAAATGAAGAAACAGTTATTAATATTGATAATGAGAAGAAAAGTGATTTAAGAATATATGTTGATAAGGTTGATATTATAAAATTGGATATAAAAAAGATTCAAAAGAATGTAGATGAAATATCATGTTTAAAAAATAAAATAAATATTTCTATTACTGTAGAACAAGAAAATGAATTAAGTATAGAATTAAATAAACTTATAAAAGATACAAATGATTTAATTAATATAATAAAAATTGATATACGTAATTTAAGAAAGAAATATGTTCTAAGATCAAAAGAAAGTTTTTATATAAAAAAGGCTATATATGATAATCTTATAAATATATTTAAGAAATCATTACACACGTATCAGGATGTACAGAATATATATCATGATGGAATGAAAGATAAAATAACTAGACATATTAAAATTATGTATCCTAATTATAGTGATGAAGATATTAGTAGTTTTTTAAATTATGATGATATAAATACACAAAATTTAGTAAAGTGGAAATTACAAGGTCACGAAGATTTAAAAAATGCATTAACTGATGTAGAAACAAAATATAAAGATGTAAAAACATTAGAAAAAAGTGTATGTGATTTACATCAAACAATAATAGAATTATCTGCATTAATAGAAATGAATGATGAAGTTATTGATAATATTTATGATCATGTTAATGATGCTCAATATTTTACAGAAAAAGCAAATGTAGATTTAATGGAAGCTAGAAACATCCAAAAAAAAACATCTAAATGGATGTTCTACTTAACAGTGACCATTATAATTCTTATACTTATTATATTCTTTCCAATAATAACAAAAATTATATAAATATGAAATAGCATAAATAAATTAGATATTAAAATATTACAAGGGTTTCATACACATGTATAATTAATTTAACTATGTTTCAAGGTGTGCATACCACTATGTATATATGGGCATATGTATATATATATATATATATATATTTATATATTTATATATTTATATTTATATTTGTTTTTTTTTTTTTTTGTGTGTTGCTCCTTTATTTTTTTTATTAAACATTTTACACATTTGTACATAAATGAAGATGGACAGTCTTCCCTTATTTTTTTGTTTTTTAGTTTATAAATAAAAATTTCAAACTGTCTAATTTTGTTTAATTAAAAAAAAAAAAAAAAAACTTTTTTTTTTTAAGGTTTTTATATACATATTTTTATTTTTTTCCAAATAAATAAAAAAAAATAATAATAATAGAATAATATGAAAATGAAAGTAAACATATAAATAAATATATATGTATGTATATATATATATATATAATCAAATAATCAGAATTCAATAAAAAAAAAAAAAAAAAAAAAAAATTTATACTAGGAAATAAAACTTAAAAAGGTTAATAAAAAAATAAACATATAGCAAATAAATATATAAAAAATATATCATTTATTTTGTGGGTGTTGATATATTCAAATAAAATATACAAAAAAATATAAATATGGTACACATATATATATATATATATATATATATATATATATATATTAATTTATTTTATTTATGGTTAATAAAATGGGAAAGAATAAATATCTTTTAAGAATTTTCTTCTAGCATACAAGAATTGTTTTATATATACCAGAATAAGATAAAAGACAACTTGTGTAACTTTATTTGCAAAAAGTTTAAACATAATAACAGAAAGATTTGTTATATTGGTTAAACCTATATTTGGTAATTTGATTTTAAGTTGCTTTTCCATATTATTAATTAATGTTGTTTCAAATTTTTGTTCAATGCTCATTTTATCTTGAAATACTCTAAAAAGAGAAACAATATTTTTTTCTAATGATAACTGAAAAAATGTTTTATAAGTATAGAAAATTGCTTTTATTGAATCTTGATCATTAATATAATCTTTTAGAAGATACAATCTTATATTTGTATTAATTGAATTTCTAATTTTTTTAATAGTTTTTAAATAAAAATTTATATTAAAAACATTATAAAAAAATAATGGTAATACTTTAAAAGCTGATACATAAAATTTTTCTTTTTTTGTTTCTACTTGATCATTCAAATCATTGTATGGATTAAAATTTTCATTACTACAAAACCACGTTCTTTTTTTTTTTCTTACTGATGATGTATTATTATTACATAATGGGTTATTTAAAAAACACTCATCTGCAACACGATTTAATTTTCTTTCACATTTTAAAATATATTTATGAAGAATTTTTGAAATTCTTCCATCATTCCATAAAAACATTTTATCAAAAGCAGTCAAACTGTTTATAACCTTATTTAATATATTAATTTTAAACTTACCTATTAAAACGTTATGAAAATTTTTGAGTGTCCTTAAATATAAATCTGTTCTTAATATATAAAAGTAGGTATAATAATATATAAAATTAGAATGAAATGAATGCATTGTTTTATTAAAAAATAATGGAATATTAATACTACGCTGCTTTTTTACTATCTTTTTTAACATATTCAAAAAACGTTTCTTATTATTAGTTATAATATCTTTATAAAGTACATTAAAAATATGTTTCTTCTTATTCACATATATCTCATGTAATAAATTATATTTCCCTCTTATCAAATTAATTGTTTGTGGAATCTTTAAATTCAATGCAACTCTTTTTAAAAAATTAGGTTGTACTACCTTCTTTTTTATCGTTTTTGTACGAACAAACGGGTTAAAACATCTTACTATTTCTTTTGTTTTTAAACATCTTACATTTTCAAATGAACAAATTATTATAATATATATGCAAACTAACTTAAATAAAAAACTTATCTTCATTTTTAATTATGTTTTCCCATGGTTTCTTCGTTTTTATAATAATATACATACATACATATATATATATATATATATTTTTTTTTTTTTTCTTTAGGTATTATTAAAATAATACCATTTTTGTATTTTCATTCCCTTTTACCCTAATATAATATTACAAGTCAACGTATGAAAATATATACTGACGTTCTATAACTTGTTTTTTTTTTTTTTTTTAAATCAAATAATTCTTCATTTTGACTTATATATAATAATATATTTATTTTGTATTTTTTGAATATATATTTTTATTTTTATTTTCTATGTTTTATTATATATATATATATATATATATATAATGTTCTTATTTTTTTTTTTTATTTAAAGTTTTCTGTTTTACATTTTTTTATTATATATATATTATATTATATTATATATATAAATATAAATATAATTTGTTTTTTTTATTATTTTAAAATATATTATAAATTTGATTTACTTATATATTTTATATATATATATATATATATATTTTTTTTTTTTTTTTTATGAAATTCTTCTTAAAACATGTATGTAATATTATGTATATATAATATATGGAATAATGTTTTTAAAAAAACACTGAAAATAAAAAAAAATAAGAAGAAATAATATATATAGAAAGAAAAATAATGTAACTATATTTTCATTCATATTATATATATATATATATATATTATATATTTTTGTACATATTATATATTTATCCATGAGAAGACGGTAAAAAAAAAAAAAAAAAAAAAAAAAAAATGAATATAATATTATTTGTTTGTAAAAAAAAAGAATAATAATTATTACTTTATTTTATATATGGACTTCTTTTTATATATATAAATATATTATAAAAAAATACATGCATTTTTTTTTCTTTTTTTTTTTTTTTAATTATTTTGAAATGAATATATACAAACATTAATTATATATTTATATATATTAAAAAAAAAGAAAATATAAATATCTTCTTCCCCTATAATGATAAATATAATTTTTTATTTATAATATATATATATATATATAAATAAAAATAAATGGGGCATATAAAAATATTTATATTGTCTTCTCATTTCAATGTTTATTTTAAAAATATATTTGAAATTTAATAATTTTATTCCAACTATTTAAAAAGAAATGAAAAAAAAAAAAAAATATATTAATATTATATGTAAAAAGATATTCATCATATTTTTACGAAAAAAAGAAAAAGAAACAAATATAATATGCATTATGTTTTCTATAATGTTTAAAAAAAAAATAAAATAAAATAATTAATCTATACATATTATTTTTATATAGAGAGTAATATTTAATATATTCATTTGAATCTACTTCTATATATATATATATGCAACATGTTTTTTTTTTATTCCTAACAAAAAAAGATATATGATAGAAGACAATTATTTTATACAATATTATAAATATTATAAATATTTCAATTTTATAAGAAAAAATCATTTTTTATATTCCTAATCTATATAAATAGAAACTAATAACACTTATGATATTTTTATTTTATTTCAAATAACATTGAAACGAAAGAATTCCGTTGTTCAGCTATAAACATTACAAAATTATATATATTATCAATAAAAAAAAAATCTATTTTTTTTTTTTTATTATTAAAATCTTTATAACAAATAAAGATGTTCCTTATATATAATAAAAAGAAAAACAATGAAAATATGAACAATATGTATTATATATATAAATATATATACATATATATTATTAATAAAATAAAGAATTATTTATATATATACATATAATCAAATATGTAAATAAATAATTACCTTTATTTATAAATGTCATTATGCTCAATATCAGAAAAAAAAACCCACAAAAAAAACAAATATATATATAATATTCAAAGATTATAACATGGACATAACATTATATATATATATATATATATATATATACATATTTACAAATTCTTTTTAATGTAATATTTATCTTTTTCCCTCTTATGACAACAAATAATTTCTTTACTTTAACTATTTGTTATATTAAAATATTAAATAAAAAAGAATATGGATTTTTTTTTTTTAATAAAGTAGAATATATATTTTATTTTGAAATTTCTGAAAAAAAAATTTAAAATAACAAAAAAAAAAAAAAAATTAAATATATTCTTATACCATATTATAGATTATTTAATATTCGACGTTCTAAATGTATACCAAATTGAAGGAATAAAATATTCAATATATATAATATATATATAAGTTCCTAAAACATATATATATTTATGCTTATAAATATTAATAAGGATATTTTCTTTTCCTCTTTTTTTATGAAAAATCCATACAGTCAATATTGTTACGAAAGGTGTGGTAAATTTAGGTATATAAAGGATCAAGTATATAAGACAAAAAAAAAAAAAAAAAAAAAAAAAATCGCTTAAAATATTCTTTCACTATTTTATTATTTTTTTTTTTTTTAAATGTTATGTAATTCACTTCTTTCATTTCAATCTTAAACATATGCAATAATATCCATTATTTATTCCTTTAAATATTTGCAATAATGTAAAAGTATATAAATAATAATAATTAATATTATTATTATACTTTTTATTTTTTGTTTATTGGTGTATCGTTTTTCGTCTTTTTTATCAAAATAAAAAAGTTTATAAAAATAAATTAATAAAATACTGCCTACATTTTAGCTCCAAAATTTTTAGTAATATGTTATTATATTTAATTTGAATGTAAATAAAAATGACTGTATTATCATTTACATTATAATCTCATAATAAATATTTCTTATTATTATTTCGATTAAAAAAATGTATATATATATATATAAAGAATATATAAGTATACATATATATATATATATATATATAATATATTATTATATAATATGATATAATATAATAAAAATTAAAAATTGCCATGGCATTTTCTTTTTTAATTAATTAATACTTCAACATAGTGTCAACTAACACAGGCACGTTTTTAATATTTTACTTTTTTTTTTTTTTTTTTTTTTACATGCATACAAATATATAATTTATTTATCTTCTTATTTTATAATATATTCTTTTTTCTTTTTATATTTTTTCTTCATTTTGATCTTCCACTTTATCTCTGTAGTTTAATTTTTCTTTGCCGTTGCATTATTTAATGATTCTGGAAGATTAACTTCAGTATTTTTTTGCTCCTTTAGGGGTGATGGTATTTTATTTAATGAAGTAACAATTTTTATTTTAGACAAAAAATATTTATTTAATGGTTTAAATTTTGATCCAGACGTACTTTTTCTAGTTTTTGATTTCAAGATACCTTTTTTTAAACCTTTCTTAATTCTTTTTCTAGGTACACTACTTTTAATTGTTCCTACAGGTTTAGATCTCTTCGTATTCAATGCGAATGTTCTATTTTTACGATACAAAGAAATATTTAAGTTATTAAATTTTTTCGCTGGAGCTTGAACAGTTTTATAATTATTTAATCTTTTGGTAACAACTGTTCTTGATGTAGGTGCTTTGTTAAATGATTTTCTACCCATTTTATTAGAACCATTTCCTCTATATGATTTTACAGATGCTTTATTTCTATTACTTATAAATCTTTTTTTAAAAGATCCTTTACGATTATCAAAGACACGTGAACCATAACTTCCAGTTCTACCTTTAAAATAATCTCTTCCATTATGAAAATTTCTACCTTTATAGTTATTATAATTTTTGTTAATTAATCTATTATTATAATATGGCTTTTTAAAACTTCCTGATTTTCTATTCATAAATCCAGATCTTCTTCCCCTGAAACTTGATCCTTTTTTATGAGAATCTCTGTTTTTAGAAAATATACTACTTTTTTTATAATCACTTTTCTTCGTACTAGTTGATTTTAACAAACTATTTTTCCCACTTTTTTTTTCTCGATCAACTACATCATCAAGGGGGCATGATAAGTAATCCATTATTTTCTCATTTTTTTCTTTCATTTTATTATATTGTACGCACTAATATATATATTATACAACATAAAATAATTATCTTCTTCAGTTTGGAAATATAAAATAATGTATAGTGCAAATGAAAACGAAAAAAAATATATTTTATATATATATAATACAATAATTATGATATAAAAAAAAAAAGAAAAAGCAAACAAAAATTCTATTTAATAAGTATAATATAATAATTATAATATATATTTTTCTCTTTTTTTTTCTTTGGAAATAATATCTTATAATATATTATATTATATATATATATAATAATGTAAGAATTTTGTTCTTATATATTTTATTTTTTTTATATCTTTTAAATATATATATATCTCAAAATTTAATCAGAAGAATAATAAAAAATTTAATTTTTTCTTATCCTTTATAAATATATATATATATCATTATTATATAAAATTTATATTATATAAATTTTATAAAATATATAAAAATTTTTATATATAATAAAATAATCCTTTCGTTTATATATAAATAAATATATTATTTTTTCTTTTATAAATATATTTACAATTTTATATTTATATATATATTCTTTTTTTTTAAAATTATTATATTTATATATATATATATATATAATATATAATTATATAAATTATATATTTTTTTTTATGTATAAGTTATATATTTATATATATATATTATTTATAATAATTTATTTTATATATTATATAATGAACGAACATAAATATTTTCTTATATATGAGCTCAATTTTAATACAAATATAAATTGAAAGGAAAAAAAAAAAAAAATGGGGGGAGTTAATATTTTGTAAATATAATGTTTTTCTCTTTAATATTTGTTCCTTTAAAAAAATGAAAATAATGTATAATAATAAAAATGCTGAAGGCAGAAAAAAAGTATTTTTTCGTTAATATATTATTAAATATTTTATCAAGCGCTTTTTTATATTTTTTATATATTTTATAATTGTTAGGATCTTAATATTATTTCATTTAATTATAAATAAATATATATATATTATATGTTTTAATCATATAATATATTTTACATAATATTAATCTGGCTTTTACAATTTTATTAATTATTTTATAATATATTCACGTGAAAAAAGTTTTTTAGAATTTAATAATTTAAACAATAATAAAAACAATTTTTTTGCCATTTTTTTTTTCATTACGTATAAATACTATTTTTCAAAATTGGAAATAAAAAATAAAGGAAAATCACGAAAAAATTATTTATTATGTTAATAATTTATTACGCATTTAACAATTTATTGTACCCAAATAGGCATGTTAAGTAAAGTAAGTGGGGGGGGTATACATATATGATATATAATAATATGTGCATTCTTTTTTTGAATACATTTTTATTATATCGTTTATATATAAAATGAACATAAAATTGAACTACATAAATATGGCATTTTTTCATAAAGTCGAATCTCATGTTAAAAATGTAATCCTTATGAATTATCATTGGACAAACATTTGTGAAAGGGATATAAAAACATAAAGTATTTCTTTACATATATATTCAAGTAAATATGTCCTCATGAGGGTAAATAAATATAATGTAAAATATGCTTTTACTTTAAATATTTTTAATTTTTAAAATTTGGGATTATAAAGATATTATAACAAAATATTATATAATATATATATATATATATATATAATGTGCGTAATTTATATATTTTTTTCCTTTCATGAAAATGTAATTAATATAATTTGTGGAATGTTAATTTAATTGGTTGTTTTATATATAATATATATATATATATATATATTATCCATGAGCTAATCTGTTATATTGAATGAATAGTATACATTAAGAAATGAAAAAATTTTAAAAAGAAAGAAAAAATCTACATCGGTTTTTTCTTCATTTTAAAAATTAATGATATATTTTTAACAAAATAAGGATCTATGTTCTATATATATAATAAATTGAAATCATGTATAAATTATTTTTCTATTCTGTAGAATTTTTATAAGAAATGTTTTTACCTTTTATTATTTTAATGGTCTATATATTATGGTTGATCAAATAAATTGTTTATTTGTTCATATTTTATAATATATACTAAAAAGTAATTATATATTTTTCTATTTTCTTATAAATATATATATTTAAGTAATACATTTATAGATTTATTATTCTATATATTTGAGTTTTATATGTATTTTTGAAAAACAATTTTCTTAAACATAATGTGAATGTTCATAATATTAATAGAAATTAAAAAATATTTCATTAGATGTTCTTAAAAAAAACAAATAAATTCTATTTCTTTTTAAATAAAAAAGCATGCGCTTTTACAGTTCAATAAAACTTTAAAATTGAAAGAATCAACATGTGATCCTATAAATGTACTTCGTTTTTTCTTTTTTTAATAGGTATATAACATCATTCTGAAATATTTTGTCAATCCTTGTAAGTAATAACATTCTATCATCTATAATAATTTAAAAAGTATATAAGAAGTGTAATTATGTATTTTTTATCTATATATATTTATAAGGATTTGTTCACAAAATTTATATGTTATATATGCATGAAGGAAAAAAAAGGTATTTTTTTCATAACTCATTAACACTAATAACGTGATGATTCAATCATGCATATTTTATATATTAAATTTTTTATAAATATTGAAAACTTTTTGAACATATTTATTTATTTTTGTTATATATTTTATATTATTTGTGTATGAATCATAAAATAATGCACTGAAATATTTAATTACAATTGAAATATGCATTTTATTTTTTTTTTATTTTTATATTTTTACCTTACAACATTATGAAACACGTCTTTATATTGTTATATTTATGATAATTATATGTTTTCATACATACGAAACATTTAAAGAAAGTATAATTCACAAATATTGTATTTTATAAATAAGGTATCTCGTTATCATTGCAGACTTCATTCAATATATAAGTGTGTACAATTTATATTCATTTTATTTTGTGTAATAATAATATATATAAAGTAATAACAAATCTATATAATTTTTCTTTGACATAATTAACATTAGAAAAAATAAATTTAAAACTAACATTATTATTAATTTTTTATTTTACCAAGATTCCCTTTTTATATGAAAAAATATTTAGAATTATTTGTGTTACAAAAATTTTGTTCCATACATTTGTCCTATTGCATATAAAGATCTTTAGGTAAATCCTAAAAATCTTTTTTATAAAGACACATAATGTAAAGGTGCTAAATTGTATTCATTTTAACAATTTTTATTTTTCAATATTTCTTTCTATTAACAAAAATGTATAATGAATTAAAATATACATACATAATGATATGAATACTGCATCATACATACAATTTTTATTATAATGTGTTAAGAAAATAACAATAAAAAATTTTGAATTTAGGAATATGACAATATATTCTTAAAATATATACCTAATGATTATCTTAAAAATTTTGTATTAAAAAAGTGTAAAGGACAATATATAAGACACTTTAAAATAGAGGGAATATGAATTTTCGAGGTGAATATATTTTTATATCAATTTTTTGATTGAACATGGTAATTCATTTTGAACATGTATCTACTTGACACAATTTTTTCCATTTATACACTTTTTGTATAACTGTTTTTAATTCTTATTGATATATAATTTATTCATATTTTATTTAACAGCACAAAACAAAATTTCTAAATAAAATATTCTTTTATTTTTTCAAGGTATATTTTTATGTCTAATTTGATATAAAAATTTTTATTTTCATTATGCTGGTAAGTAAATATTTACTTGTTTTACAAAGGAATTGAACTTTAAGTTTTATATATTACAATATATAATAAAAAAAATATATATGTATTAAATATGTTTCATAAAGTACAATATTTTTTTCTTTATCATACATTATGAAGAAATCAAGATAATTTATGTATAATAGATAAATCATTCTATAAAAAGAAACTTTTTAAATACTTTTATTATATTTTTATCTTATTAAAACATTTAGATGTTGCAGATATTTTACATTTTCTTTTAAAATTTATTCATCAATGACGGTTATATAATTTTTAACTAACACATGATTACATTTGTAAATTATGAAAATACTATTATATTATTTGTTATATACTAAAAAAAATGTATTTGTGATATAACCATCATATGTATTTTTAGGGAATATGTTTTTTTTTTATAAGACGATCAAGAAAAATATTCAACATTTTTATAATTTAAAGTTACACATTAAAAATCATTCGGAAAAGATAATAGTAAATGATACATTTCATACTTGTGAAGGCCTACAAAATAAAACGATTAAATAATATATTGTCTGAAATTAATTAATCCATCAAATATTAACATTTAAAATTAAGAAACAGTTTTTTCTTGTATTTATATTTTTATGGTAAAAAATATATATATATAATAAATGATAAATAAATGCGATTAAAATGTTACCTTCATATATATTTTCTGAATTAGAATAATTTCTCTCCCAATTTTTAATTACATAAAAAAATATATATGATATTATCATACTATATAATTATATATATTTAAATTATAATAATATTTATTGAAAATAAATATCTTAAGGAAAATAACATATATTTATATTAGAAGTAAAAGAAAATTATTTTTATTTAATATAAAAAAAGTTATATATATATTAAAATGTATAAATATATCATATATTAATTAAATAATAATTAAATTAATTATAATTATGTATAAAATAATTTATACATTAATTAATTTTTATTTATATATTTATTAATTTAATTATACTTAAATAAAATGATATAATTATTTATTTTATTATTTATTATTAAATTAATTAATTAATATAAACAAAATAATAATTTATTATAGGTAATTAAATATATTAAATATAATAAAAATAATAATAAATTTAATATAAAAGAAAAATTAATATTTAATAATTAATTATATATATATAATTATTTATTTTTATTTTAATATAAAAATATATTAAATATATTAATTATTACATTGTTATTTTATATATTAATATTATAATTCATTTAATATAATATATATATTTAATTTAATAATAAATAAATAATATATATTTATTAATTTAATAAATAAATTATATATATATATATATATATACAATTTAACTTAAAATAAAATAAATTAATAATAAATAATTTCATTTATTACATTTAAATATTAAAAAATATATTTTAAATTAAAATTAAAATATAATATATATATTTTATATAATTTAATATTTAAAATCAAAATAATAAATTATAAATATATTAATATATTATTTTAATTAAACTATTTATTATATATAATAATAAAACTATTATATTTAAATATATTAAATGTGTATATAAATAAATAATTCCTTTTAAATATATTTTTATAATTAAATTATTTTATTTAATTATTATTATATATATATATATATATAATTATTTATTGTTTTAAAATGTTAAATAAATAATAAAATATATATTAATTAATTAAATAAAAATAATAATTATATATATTTACATAAAAAATATATATATTATATATATTTAATTTATTATTTTTTTATTTTAATTAATAAAAAATAAATAATATATTAATCAAGTTATATTAAAATATTTATTTATATATATTTAAATTCAAATTAATTAATATATTTTTTTATAAATAATAATTAATTAATTAAATATATATATATGAATATTATATATATATATAAATTAATATTTTTATTTTTAATAAAATTAATAAAAATATATTAATTTATTTTTTAATTATATTATTATATATTATTTATCATTTTATTTAATTTATTTTTTATAATTAATTGAATTTATATATTTAATAATATATTTTGTTTCTTTATATTGTATTAATATATTATTATTTTGTTTATATAATTAAATTATATTAATTAATAAAAATTATAATATTATTTCCTTTATTTTAATATATATTTATATAATAATTATTATGTCCAATATAAATAATGTATTTATTAAAGTTAATATAATTATTAATATATATTTATAAAATAAATATTACTTTAATTCATTAACTAATATTTATTACATTATTTTAAAAATAATTATGTATAATATTATATATATTAATAATTTAATGTAGTTATATAAAAATTTAAAAATATATATGTTATAATTTACATATAATTATTTATTTTAATTTATTTTAATTTAATTAATTTATTTTATATTGTTTATTATTTTAATTAATTTACTATTTTAATTTAATTATTTTATTTTATATTATTTATTTATTATTTAATTAATTTATTTTATATTATTTAATTATTATTTTAATTAATTTATTTATTATATTAAAATTTTTTTATTTAATTAATTTAATTTATTTTATTTTATATTATTTAATTATTATTTTAATTAATTTATTTATTATATTAAAATTTTTTTATTTAATTAATTTAATTTATTTTATTTTATATTATTTAATTATTATTTTAATTAATTTATTTATTATATTAAATTTTTTTTATTTAATTAATTTAATTTATTTTATTTTATATTATTTATTTATTATTTTAATTAATTTATTTTATATTATTTAATTTTTATTTTAATTAATTAAT
>LT990231.1:533959-573959 GCA_900257145.2 Plasmodium billcollinsi
ATTAATTATTTATTTTAATTATTATTATTTTACTGAATTTACTGATATTTGCTTATTTTAATTTAATTATTTTTAATAAATATTTACTATATATTAATTTAAATAATATATTTTTTAAATTATTTTTACTTTTACTAAATCTTATATTTTAATATTTACACACATTTATATTTATAAAAAATATATGTTCGTTTTTAATATATATATTAAATAATTTGTTACTAAAAATTGAAATATATATAATTTATATTATTTAACATAATTATATTTTTTTTATTTATTACAATTTAGTTTATATATTAAATAATATAATATTTATTATAAATAATATATAAGTTAGAAAGTTTGAATTAAAATAATGATATATGAATTTTTAATAAATATAATTTTATAATTTTACAAATGACATAATATATTCATGAAATATGTTTTACATAATATTATATGTCTAACTTATTATTGTTTTCTAAATAAATTTTCTGGAATGATAAGGCAACATAATTAATTTGCTACTTTGTAAAATTAATATTTGAACATATTAAAAATGAATTATACATTTCAATAATGTTATTCATACATTTATATTTTTTACATTATTCGTATTATTTCAAGTTTGAAAAAAGACATATTTTAATATAAAGAAACTGTTAATGTATCTTTAATAAGTATTCTAAATATACATATATATAAAAGTCCCTTTTATCACAAAAGGACTAAAATGATAAATGAATTTAATATTATTATAATAATTATTAATAAAATTTACATACGAATTAAACATTTTTAATTTAAAAAAAAATAGTGTATTATATGAAAATGCCTACAAAAGGAACAATTTATTCGAAGATATATCAATGATCTATTTTTTAAAGTGGAAAACCCTTTAGAAAACATCTTTTTTAAGCTTGTATTTTTTTTTTGTGCTCAAAAAAGGTTATAAAAATGTTTTAGTGTAATATATAATGATAAAAAAAATTCCTTTATCATCTGAGAACATAAAATAGAATCAATATAATTTACACAATATTATGATGTCTATATATATATTTCACAAAAATTAATATTTTTATTAAAAAACTTCTATATTTTAATTTTGGTGACGACCGGGTATTATATTTTTTATTTCAATTCATGAAATCTATGATTCAACTTCATTATTCCTATAATTTATACGTCTTTTTTACTTGTTTGTAAATTAAAACAAATAAGTTAATATACAGAATTTTACTATATTCATTAAATTATCTTTTATGAATTGTATATTTTTTAATATATCATTAATGACTTCTAATAAAATTTTTTTTTTTTTTTAATAAAAAATGAATTATTATATATATATAATATATAGTAGATAAAAGAAGAAACTAAAATTGCATCAAAAAAGTTTTTTTTTTCCTGGTAAAAAAAAGAAAGTTTTTTATATAGAAAAATTTAAATATTGTACATTTCATCTATATTTAAATAAAAAATACAAAAAAAAAAGATAAAATAAGGTCGTTTTCATAATTACTTTTATAAGAAAAAATAATTATAATCATCGATAAATTTAATATTTTTTTAATATATATATATACATCTATATATTCATATTTTATTATATAGGTACACATAATTTCATGTAATTCTAGTAATAAAACGACAAAAAAAAAAAAAAATATGTGCTAAAACAAAAATATATATAATATTTTATTTTTTAATGAAAAAATAAATAAAAATATAAACAATTATTGATAAAGTGTAGAAAAACAATAATTTTGTAAATATATATTAATTTTATTTTATAATTATTTTGACTTTTAAAAATCAAAACTTTTATAAAATAATATTTTGGAAAAAAATGAATGTCAAATAATGGAAAAAATATAATATAATATATTATAATATGATAAAAGGATAGCACTAAAAATACATTTTACTTTTTGAAGAAAATTTAATACCAACATTATGTTTTCTTTAAAGAAAAATACTGTAAGAGAAGGTTTTGTGAATATATGTTTCTCATATTTAAAAAAATTCCATTTTAAATCAAATTTTGTTACTGTAAATCTGAATTATGAAACTAGTAATGAAATAAGAACGAACAAAATATATAAAAAGAGCAAAGCGCAGTCTCTCTTCGATAAAGGTTTAAATATACACGATAAGCTAATATTATTTAAAAAATTACCCAAATACAAATGTGCGAAATGTGAATGTATAAGTGCCAAGGAGGTTTATAAATATTTATTAAGTGAATATAACAAATGCTTTAATTATATAAGTGTGTGTGATATTATACAAAGTGTTAAAATATTTGATGAACTTGATAAAACATTTACTGATTACAATTTCTATATAGAAGTTAAAAATATAGATAAAAATGTATTAAATAAAATTAATGAAATTTATTTCAAAAATAAGGATATAACTTTTCATAGAAGAGAAATATTGGGAAAAATCTGTAACAAAATCATGAGTTATATACATGAAATGAATGGAAATGAATTAATTCATTTTCTTATTTACTTTTTTAGATGGAATAAGAACGATAAGAATTTGATTTTTTTTTATAATTATTATTTTAATTATGTTTTTGATCATATGTATCTTTTCAACCATGAAATATACAAACTATTATTCATATTTAATAAATATCTTAATAATAATTCAAATATACCTTTCAATAAAAATCTAATAAAGGAAATGGAATTTAATTTATATTATTTTAGGGAAATAAAAAATGCGAAAAATTATATTATTAAAATGAATAAAAAGGAAATTTATAGAAAATGTTTTGCAAAGTTTCATGAAAATATAGACCACATGGACAATGAAAAGATATTAAACATTTTAAGGTTATATCTCGATAATTCAATTTTAGATATTGACATAAATAATAAAATGCTGTATAATCTTAATAATAATTTGATAAATGAAAAT
This sequence comes from Plasmodium billcollinsi, assembly GCA_900257145.2. Taxonomy (NCBI): domain Eukaryota; phylum Apicomplexa; class Aconoidasida; order Haemosporida; family Plasmodiidae; genus Plasmodium; species Plasmodium billcollinsi. The sequence goes on from LT990231.1 coordinate 536,879, forward strand.
ATTGAATACATATCAAAATTGTTAAATTTCTATTGCACTTTGATTAAAAAGGGAAAATATGATAATGATATGACAATATATAAATTAAAAGAAGTAATAAAAGCAACACATCATATTTTATGTGACAAAACGAAAAATCTAGATACTTTTTGTTCAGATATAGATTATAGTACATTACTAAATTCATTAAATAATAAATTTATTTTAAATAAGGTAATAGATAAAAATTTTATTTTATTTTATGAATGTTTATTAAAGATTTTATTAAATATCAAATTTGTAAATCTTCAGTCTCTTTGTATTTCACTTATTTCTTTAAAAAATATTTATTATAATATATTAAGAAATAACTTTTATATTGTTAATAGTGTATTATTTAATAATATTATGAAGTTTAGTTTATATTTGTGTAATATCTTCCTTGGTAAACGCATAAAAACAGAAAATGAAAATGCAGTACTTATTTTACATAGTAATGATCAGACAAATTATTTAAATATAGAAAATATAAAAGATATAATAATACAAAAGAGAATAAAAGAATATATATTTTATAAAATAGAAAATTATAAAGACTTTCATTTTAAGTTAAAAGATAGTGATTTATTGTCTATTAAACTTTTGTCAAATACTTTTGTAAAAATCAATGAAGCGTATAATTCATATGATTTTTATTTACTCTATAATAACATATCATGTATTTTATATAACTTTTTAGTAAATAGAAATAGTGTACAAAAATTTAAAGATACTTATATATATATTTTAAATGACCTTTCTTTTGTCTATAAATATATAAAGAATAATGATAGAACCAAAAAAAAAACAAATTTTGTTTTATTAAGTTCTATGAAGGAATTAATATGTAACAATATATTAAGTGTGAGTAATAGATATATAAAACATTTACATGAAGAAGATAATTTCAATCAAAAGGATCAATATGTTTGTTCTTTAACATTTTTGAATAATTTATTTTTCGATAAAATTGTACATTTTCATTATATATATAACTTATGGTGTCACGTATATAAGACATACAACTATTTTAAATGTAATAAGTTAATTCATGAAGATATAATATCCTTATTACTTTTGACGTGTTCCAAGTTTCAGTATTTTATTGAAAATAATTCAAATGATAGATACTGTAGAAAGGAGTTGATAAATTTAAAATATAATATTATTGATGATTTAATTAAAAATTATTTAAATACATATAAATCTATATGTATTGATAATATTTCCAAGATTTTTATATCATTATCAAATTCGAAATATAGATGTGAAGTTAACGAGAATTTGTTATTAGAAAGTTTACAGAGTGAGTTTGAAAAAGTAACAAAAGCTAGTAAAAATGAAGGTATACATATAATGGACAATAATGTATTAGATAATAATAATTCTTGTGAGAAATATGAACATAGATATATTGAATATAAGAAGGAAAACTTATTTATAAATTTGAACAAAATTATTGAATGTTTAATAAAATTAAATATATTTTTATATTTAAAAAAAAAAAATACATATTTATATTTATATAAGGAATCTTTATGTCGTATAAATTTGAAAGAAAATATTTTAAAAAAAATATTATATATAGCAAATAATTTGTACATGTATGAAATGTATGGGTATGTATGTGAAATGTTAGAAACGGTCTTATCATCCCACAAAGAACAAAATTTGTTTTCATATAATTATAATAAAAATGTAGAAAATAAAATGTTTGATAAAATTCTATGTCACATTTCAGAAGATGATTATATTGAAATGTCAAATACAATGTATGTGTTGTTTTATGATTATTTAAAAAATATAAATGGTGAACAACAAAGTAATATTTTAAGGAACAATTCAACGAATGATAGATTCATTGGTGAAAGAAAAGAAAAAAATTATAAATTAAATAATAACACCGTTATTAAGCATAATGATTTGAAATTAAATTATGACAAAAGTAATAATAGTAATGGAAATATTAGTAACATTCTCAAGGGTGATAAAAATAAAAATCATAATAATGTTGAAATGGATTTAATAGATAACAAAAATGAAAATAAAAAAATTCAGGAGAAAGGTAAAAATGGTGATAATTGTAAAAATGTGTTGGTAAATGATATTATAAACATATTTAGCTTTTTAAAAATGGAGAAAAAGAAATTTTTATTTTTTCAACTTTATATGTATCTATGTAATATAACAAAATTTAAAAGGAGATATGTATCGTCTTCTTCTTTATTTCATATGGATGTTTTCAAAATTATAAAGGATATGAATTTAAAGTATCTGTGTTTAGAGAATTATAAAATAAAAAATGAAGAATGTGCTTTTTTGTATACTATAGATATAGTTTTGTTTAAAGAAAGATAAATGAATAACAATACTATGTAATTTTTAATACATTATATTATTTTAATTGTTTTTTATAATATATAAATATAAATATAAATATATATATATATATATTTATTTATATTGTTTTTAAAATATAAAAAAAAAAAAAAAGAAAAAAAAAAGACAGTAACGGTATTTAATGGATATATATATATATATATATATATATATACATATATGATATTATCAAATTATGTAAAAATTTTTATATATTCAAAATGTTATGAAAAAAAAAAAAAATTATTTTCAAATATATATAAATAAATATATACATAAATGTATAATAATGTTTAATGTATTTAGGTTGTTTTGAATAATATGAATTTAATATTTTAATTATTTATAAATATAACATTTTTTTCTGTTTTTTTTTTTTTTTTATTTTTAACAAATAGAAATATTTAAACCAATATATTTTTTTTTTTTTTTTTACGAATTCATAAACAATAACAATAATTAACAACATCCTTTTTTTGAAAGTGTTTGATTATCTAGATTTATTAAGTTTTTATTAGCTGTTTTATTTTTTGAGATATTGTTATTATTTATAATATTTTTATAAATTTCTTCGGCAAGCATATAGAATATATTTTTTATGTTTGTTCCAGTTTTGGCACTTGTTTGAATAAAAAGTAAATTATTGTCTTGAGCATATTTTTGTACTTCTAATATATCAACTTGAAATTTGTTTTTATCTATTTTATTAGCAACTAAAATAATAATATAATTACTACTAATTTTTAATTGATTAACCCATGTCTTAGCTCGATCTAAAGTATTTGAATTACTAATATCAAAAACTACTATAGCACAAGTAGCACCTCTATAATATAGTGGGACAATACTTGCATATCTTTCTTGTCCAGCTGTATCCCATATATCAAATTTTATATTACATAAGTTTTCATTATAATTATTATGTTGATTTGTTATAATAATATTATTATCATCATTTATTGAATTTATATTATTATTATTTTTTTCATTATTATTATTATTCTTTATATTTATATCATTTAAATTTACTACATATGTACAAAAAGATGCACCTATTGTTGTGTTAGTATTTTCATGAAAAGTATCTTTTGTTAATCGTAAAACTATACTTGATTTTCCTACTGATGATTCTCCTAATAAAACTGTTTTATAACTACTTTTCTTTTCCATTTTTCATTTTCAAATTGTTATATTATTATACATACACATATATATTTATTTATATATAAATAAAAGTTATGTGCTGGAAAAAAAAAGAAATAATATATAAAATAAAGATTTCATACAAAATAAGGGTGTGAATAGGTTATATTATAATAACTAAATAGTTATATAAATTAAACCTTTTAAAAAAATAAAAAAATTGTAATAATTATATAAATATAAATATATATATATATATATAAGATTAAAAAGTATCAAAAATTGTTCTATTTTTGTTTTGAAAAAAAAAAAAAAAAAAATTATATATATATATAAATATAAGAATTATCTTTTATAATTTAATACATATATTGTTATATATATTTATATGTATAATATATTACTATAATTGCTTAATTTAAATAAAAGTTTATTATAATTGAACAAAAAAAAAAAAAAATAATAATAATAATAATGAAATACACATATTATAACACATAAAAAAGCATTTTATATTTTTCAATATTTTAATAATTATAAAAAAAAAAAGAAAAAAAAAAAAGTGCATATATAAATATTATATATTATATGTATACATATATATATATATATATTATATGTAAAGAAAAATATAAACATTAAAAAGAAAAAAAGCAAAAGTTATAAGTTTTTAATTCTCTTATTTGAATTTGAATTTTTTTTAAAGAATACGAAAAAATATTAATTTTTTTTTTTTTTTTTTTTTCAATATTAAATATATATTATTTATATTTGTTTTTTAAATCCCCTTCTCAAAAAAAAAAAAAAAAAAAAAATATTTAACTTACATATAATGGTTACTTATAAATAGGTTGTATACAAATATATATTATTTATATTTTATTTTGTTAATAAATTCTTGGTAACAATTTCTTTCCATCATCATAGGGAAGATATTTACTCTTATCTTTCGGACGATAGCCTGAAATATTTAAAAATAAATAAATATAGTATATATATATATAATTACCTTTTGATAGTATATATATATATATATATATATATATATATATATATTTGTTTTTTTTTCATTTACCTCCATATGATATTTGCTGACACAATGCTGGTAAACGGCGATTTGATTTTTTCTGGTTATAAAAATCAGCCCTATATAAATAAGGCAAAATATAAAATATATTTAATCATAATAAATAAATATAATACATATATATATATATATATATATATATATTTATTTATTTAATTATTTAATTATTTATTTATTTGTGTACAAGAATTACCATATGAAATAGGCTTGTAAAAAATGATCACTTGATAAATTAAATATATGTCTCATTTGAAGAACACTATATTTACTTAACTCTGTTACAATTTTCCCGCATTTCTTCACCTTTTTTTCATATAAATGCCTGAAAAGAGGAAAATATATAAATAAATTAAAAAAATAATATATATATATTTATCCTTTTATTATTATTTTTTTTTTTTTTATGTAAACTAACTCCCATAATATATCCTTCAACAATGATGGAAAAATATCTACATTGTTAGACGCTTCGTCTAATGATACCAAAAACTGAAAAAAAGAAAATAAAACATTCCAGTGCATTATTATTACATATATATATATATATACATATACATATATACAAATGATATATTCTTTTTTATTAAAAAAAAAAACCCACTCCAAATGCATATTCTTGGCAATTCAAAAGCTCTGCATTGAAAGAATATTCTGGAACGTCTTTTAAAAGCATCCAATCACGAACAATTCTCCACGTTATATCAAATATATATGTATTTATAATATCTCCTTGATACTGTTCATGTCTTAATCTTTTATTAATTATCCAAAGATGCAAAACATAAAAATACATTTTCATATTAAAGGATTCATTTATACGAAATAAGTTTAATATCTCTTCATTTTCTAATCTTTCAATTATTAAATGTACTAATCTCCATGCACATTCTCCATATTCTGTATGTTTTCTAAATAAATAATAAAATATATATATTTTTATTTATATATTCATTTTTCTTTAAAATTTTATTTTATATATCAACATAAATTCAAAATGAAACTTTTTAAACATATTAGATATACATATGCTATATTTTTTAAAATATTATATATATATATATATATATATATATATTAAGAAGAATTGTTTTCTTACAAAAAAAATTTATATATCATAGAACTTATTATTGAACGATCACATTGTGGTATAGGTATTGCATATCTTGAAGATTCTCTAATACTAATTTTTGTATTCTTATCCTCATACAAACTTTTACTTTCGATAATTTTTAAATTATCATATACTTTTATTTCACTAGAAAAATAGCGATAGTTAATATATCTTCTCTTTAAAACAAATTTTGTACATTTATACCACATGACAACAAAATTTAATTAAAAAATAATGAAAAGAAAAAAAAAAAAAAAAAAAAAAAAAACGCGAAAACATTAATTCATGTGAAACTTAGTAATAAATTAATTCTCCTTTAAATTTTACATTTTTATATATTATAAACCTCTTTATAATTACTTTCAATTCAATTTTATAAAAGTGGTATTTTATTTACACAACATTGTATTATGTATATTTATATATATAGGTAAAATATTAAAATATATATATATATATATATGTATGTATGTATATAATAAAAATATAAAAAATTAATATGATAATATATTAAAAATAAAATTTATAATATTAATATATTTTACACATATATATATATATATTTCAGTTATATGCTACATAAAATAAATTGTTAAAAAAAAAAATTATTCTTTAAATTTCTTATATATATATATATTTTTTTTTTTATAAATTAATATTTAAGTATAACGCATCCATATGACATTCCAGCTCCAAATCCACACATACATATTATATCATTCGTTTTTATTTTACCATTTTTAATCTGTATATTAAAAAAAAAAGTATGCTTTTATTAAATTTAATGTTTCATTATTATAATAATTATATGAATATTTAAAATGTGTACGTAAATATAGTTATATAACTATATATTTGTATGTTATATTTATTTTATATATTATTTGATTTTATTTTATTTTTTGTACATTTTCAGAGAAGCATAAAGGTATTGAAGCTGCTGAAGTATTTGCATATTCGTCTAGATTTACTAATACCTATTAAAAAAAATTAATTTATGTATATATATATATATAATAAGAGTTGAAAAAAAAAAAAAAAAAAAAAAAAAAAAAAAAAAAGATACTTTTTAAGATTATAAAAATAAATATTGTACACATATATATATATATAATATATACATATTGCATGTGAACAAAATATTATTTTACCTTTGACATGGGTATATTTAAATTTTTGGCTATTGTTTCTATAATTCTGATGTTAGCTTGATGAAATATAAAATAATTTATATCTTCAATATTTATATTTGAATTTTGTATAGCTTTTTTTAAAATTTTGGGTATATTGCTTATAGTATATTTAAACACTTCCTTCCCATTCATATGTAATTTCCCATACTTATTTACATTAGGATTATCTAAATTATATTTGTCATGATCAAAATTTATGGTTAAGAGGTCATTTAGTTCACTGTCAGACCCAAGATAATAATTGAATATTTTATTTTCTTCCTTCCCTTCAGTTCGTTGTAATACAACAGCACCTATACATAAAATGAAACGCACACACATATATATATATATATATATATATATATATGTTATAAATTTGTTTACTTCAATTTCATAATATTATATAAAAAATAATAACACTTCTCATTATGAAAGAATCATATTAAAAATGCATCATTTTTTATAATAGGAATAATATATTTTTCAATTTAAGATATTTATGATATTTATATATATAAATATGTATATATTGTTATTTATTTATTACCTGCAGCATCTCCAAATAAAACACAAGTATTACGATCTCTCCAGTCTACAAAATTACTTAATGCATCACTACCAACAATTAAAATGTTTTTATATCTATTTAAAAAATTATAAGCTAAAAAATAAAAATATTTAAATAGAAAAGGGAAATTTTTAAGTACACAAATTATGTTTTTTACATGGAAAAAAAAATATAATAATAGTAATAATAATAATAATAATAATATATATACCTGTAACAAAAGCAAAAATAAAACCTGTACATGCAGCCGTTAGATCCATATTAACACTATTTTTACATCCAATTTTGTTACTAATATTATTTGCATCACCAAATAAATTTTGAGGAGTAGACGATGCATTGATAACCTGAAAATAGTATTATATAAAATATACATATATTTTTTTAAAAAAGAAATTTTTTTTTTTTTTTCTTTGTTCATAAATAAAAAAACATATTGAACAAAATATATGAACATGGAATAAAAAAGAAAAAATTATGACCTTTTAATAAAAAATATATTCCCAAAATAATTAAACAGTATATATTAATTAAAAATATATATATATATATTTATTTATTTATACCATGTCTATATCTGAGGGTTTTAAAGAAGAAGTCTTTAAAGCTTGAGTAGCACTATCTATTTGTAGCATTGATATATTTTCATCCCTTTTTAATATTCTTCGTTTTTTAATTCCTGTTCTCGTCCTTATCCACTACAACGATAATAAAAAATGGTTTAAAATTTTTATGGTATTTACAAATGCATATATATATATATATATATATATACATGTATATATTCTAATTTAATAAAAAGACATGTATATTATATATATATATATATATATTACTTCATCATTTGTATCAACATATTTTTTTAATTCGTCATTATAAATTTCAGTTGAAGGATAAGAATGACCATGTCCTATTATTTTACCTCCAACTAATGGAAAATAAAAATAAATAAATATAAATATATAATAAATCTATGTATAATATGTCTTTTTTTTAATGATACATGCTCAAAAATTATATTATAGAACTGCAATAATTTTTCAATCAGAACAAAAATAAAATAAATAAATACATACATACAAACAAATATATAAACGTAATTATTACTTTTCCCATGAATAGCACGTATTTTAGTTCTATACTTTATATTATGTACATTATTTATAAAATTATATTTATTATTTTTATTTAATTCTACAGAATAAATATTATTATGGAAAATACACAGATATGTAATAAAATATAGAAACATTTTCCTTTTTTTTTTTTATTTTTTATTTTTTTGCGTTGTATTATACTATTATATATTATTGTTACTTTTATGAAACATACATGTTATAACATATGATTATATATTTATATTTTTTTATATATTGAAAATATGACAAAAAAAAAAAAAAAAAAAAAAAGAAGAAGGAAAGCGAAAAAAATGTATATATATTTTTATATATGTGTATTTTATTTTATTTTTTTTTTTATAAGTGTATTATTTGTTCTTTATTTTTTATATATATAAAATAAGGTGTGGTGGAAAAAAAGAAAAAAAAAAGTGGCACTAAGTAGCGTTAAATTAATATATATATGTACAGGTATTCACTATTAGGATATTTATAAATATTGTATTGTTTCATATTGTATATTATTTTTCAAATATGTTGTTTATATAAGGTTTCTATATATAATACGAAAGTAAAAATAATAAGACTATTGAACAAATAAATAAATATATATATATATATATACATATATATATATGGTATTATATTTTAAGATATATTTTAATTTCTCAGTTAATATTTATGTTTTCATTAATTTATAAAATTTAAAAATTATAAATATTTCAAGAATAGTTAAAATTTATTTTAAATAATATATACCTTTCTATATACTTTTTATTATCAAGGACATAGTACTGGGAGAAAAATAAAATTATATATATCTGAATACATATTTAGTTGTATTTCTCTCAATTTATACTACTAGATATTTTATTATTTTATTTTTTTTGCATACACATATAGCTTAATATACAGAAGAAAATTTTAGGAATATTTTCATTATATCTACATATATTAAATATATATAGAGAGAGTTATTAAAAGCATATTTCATATTTATTAAATATAAAAACAGTTATAGCGACATTTTTGTAAAATATGTATAATATTGATGTACACATAATAACTTGTATGGGGGAAATGAATTTCCCAAATGCTGCAGTTAGACAATGCATATTTTTTATAGTATATAAACATTATACATTTAAGTGATATAAATTAAAATAATTATTATATAACATGACAAAAATACCAAAAAAATTAAATAATATATAAATATATATATATATTATATATATATAATAAAATTAATGTGATGAAATATTAAACGAATATAGTATAATATGTTTTTATTTATATACATATGAATAACACAGCAAAAGAAAAAAATATATTGTTTAATATTTTATTTTTTACAGAAATATAAAAAGGATAATTTTAAAGGAATATATTTTTAAAAGTTCTAAAAAGGAAATTAAAAAATATATATATATATATATAATAAATAAATAAATAAATAAATAAATAAATAAAATAACTATTATTTATATTATATATGCTTATACGTGTATGCATATATATATATATATATATATATATATTAAATAAAATAAAAAAATGAAATATACCACATATTTTTTTTTTGAAGCTATGATATTTTAAAATGTTAATGATGAAAAAAAAAAAAATAATAAAAAAAAAATAAATTAATAGTCTTTCTTTCGTATAATGAACTATTAAAAAATTTTTTTTTTTTCTTTTTTTTTTTTTATTCCCCTTTAAATTATGAATGAGAGAGTGTTAAATGTTGCCCTGAAGTATAAGTCATCATGTCTATTATATAAAAAAGATTTTAATTTCAAATTATTTTCATATTTAAAAGTTTGTTATCATAATAATTTATGGTTACATAAAAAAAATCAAAATGGCGATAGTAATAGTAGAAATATATCATTGGTTAGTGCACAAATAAATAATGAAAATGAGAATAATAACATAAGTGATGATAAGGATATGAAAAGTAATGGTGTGAAAAAATGCATAGGACAAATAAATAAATTAAATTTTGATGAAAAAAATCTTTTGAAGTTTGGAAATATGGGTACATATAAAAAATGGCATTGTAGTTTTTTTTCAACATCAGAAGGGAAAAAATACAAGATAGTAAAATATATGACATTGGATGAAAAAAAAAAAGATAATAACATTAGTTGTAATGATTTAAATAATACACAAATGAAGATAAAAAATGAAGTTGTAGAAAATAATATTAATGGTTGTAATTTAGAAGAAAGAAAAGGTAATAATGAATATGATAATGACAAATATAAAAAAGATTCATTTGAACAAGATGAAGAAAATGATAAAATGAGAAAAAAGAAAGAAATAAAAAAGATTTTAAATATTATATTTTGTTCTTCTATACCTATGATTGGTTTTGGTTTTATGGATCAATTTATTATGATACGTTTAGGTGATATTTTCGATGCTTCCATAGGAGTAACTTTTGGTATATCAACTCTTTGTGCTGCTTCTTTTGGTCAATTATGTAGTGATACTTTTGGTATATTTTTTGGATATGTTTTGAATTATTTACTTCAAACATATAAAATAATTCAACCCATAAAATATGATATAAAAAATAAAGTCTATCAATATTGTACTTTAATAGGTTCTGTTTTGGGTATATTATTTGGTTGTGCTTTAGGTATGTTACAGTTAATTTTTATTGACACTACAAAAAGTGAACGTTTAAAAAAAAAGAAAGAACTTGATTTCATTTTTCAAATGGTCATGTGTGATTGTTCAAATGTTTTAAATTGTGAAGCTTCTACTTTATTTTTATATGACAAGGCAAAAAATGAGTTATGGAGTAAAGCAATACATGGAAGAAAAAATATTATAAAAATTTCTGCAGATAGTGATGAAAAAAGTTTCAATTTATGGGTTTTAAGAAACAAAGAAATTATCAATTGTAAAGATGTAGCTAATCATGAACTGTTTAATCCTTCACATGATGAAAAATTTAATTTCAAAACTAAAACTATTCTAGCTGCACCTATTTTAGATAAGAATGATGAAGTTGTGGGTGTTCTTATGTTCTTAAATAAGTTACGATCCCACGGTGGCTATTTTACAAGAGATGATGAAAAGCTAGCTGAAATGATGTGTAAGCATATTTCCATTTTTATGGAAAAGTTTCATTATATCAGCGAAGGGGACAAAAAAATGATCATTTTTGATAAAGAAAAGAATAGTGTTAAAGAGGAAGACGATGACGATGATGACGATGATGATGGTGATGATGTTAATCATGCTAATCATGCTAATCATGCTAATCATGCTGTTGATGAAAAGGGGAGAGAGCTTAAGGAGAAAGAAAAAGTGAAGGAAGATCAATATGAAGATATTAAAAAAAAAAAAAAAAGACAAAAAAGGAATATTCTTCCATATGATATTTTAAAAATAGAAAAAGATGATGATAAAATATTTGACGAAGGTGATGAAAATGAAGAAAGCAAAGAATTGAATGAAGATGAAGATGAACAAATTGAAGATGAGGAGGAAGACGAGGAGGAAGACGAGGAAGAAGACGAGGAAGAAGACGAGGAAGATGAATATGAAGAAAATATCAAAGATAATAAAGATGACATCGATTATGATGATGATAAATATGATAAGAATTATGAGTATGATGAAAACAAGGAAAACATATTTTATAAGCAAAATGGAGATGACCATGATGAAAACAACTACGAATTAATTCAAGATTATTATTATGTAGAAAAAAATAATATATATAATAAAAATGATAGTATACAATATGAAAAGAATAACAATAATGATAAGACTAAATTTAGTAATAATATATATACACATAAGTTTGATAATTATATGGATTATAAAGGGAATATAAAAGAACATACAGCAAATAATATCAAACATCAATTATTACTTTTTAATATTGATAAAACTATGAAGGACGAAATTTTAACAAGTGACAAAATAAATAAAGATAAAAGTAGTGATGATATTATTAATAGTAGCAAAACATATAATGAAAAAAAAAAATTATATACTTCAACTACAGGTATACATAAGAATAATATGGGTGATAATTTACAAGATGACATATTTTATTTTAAATTATTAAATAAGAATAAGTATTATATGAATAATGTTAATGAAAATTTGGATAAATATTATATATTATATAATATAGAAAATGTTGAACAACTATTTAAGAAAATAAAAGAAAACAATTTCTTGTTCTTTAACATGAAAAATTGTATTTGTATGTTTATACTGTTCAGGGATTTATATGTGAAAGCGGGAAACGGTTACAATATTACAAAAAATCAAAATAATACTACAACGGCTACAACTAATAATAATAATAATAGTAATAATAATAATAATAGTAATAATAATAATAATAATAATAATAATAATAATAATAGTAATAATAGTAATAATAGTAATAATAATAATAGTAATAATAGTAATAATAATAATAATAATAATAATTCTATCATATTTTCAACAAATGAAAAAATTTACGATATGCTAAATAAGGATAATATATACGAAAAGGTAAAGAAAGAAATATTTGAGGGTGATTCGCAAATTAAGACAATGAAAAATAAACTGAAATTAAGAAATAAAAATAATATGAATAATGATAATATTGATAATAGTAATAATGGTGATAATATTTATAGTGATGATCTTAAGAAATATTATTTGAATACTTCTATATTTAATAGGGACTTATATGTAAAACATTTTATAGATATTATTATGAACAGAGGTTTGGAAGAAGTTATAAAAATGAATGTATATATATCAGAAAGAATTAATACTTTATTATTTCACAAAAGAAATACGTTAAATGATGTTACAAAATTATATATGTCTAATGCATATGGTGAAAATTGTTTTTTTTTTAATTTTCCACAAATAAAAGAAATAATATTTGTAAATGGATATGAGAAAAAAATGGATATGAAATATTTTAAAATGTTAAAAAAAATATATAAATATAATTTAAATAAAATTTTCAGTAATAATTATAAGTTTTTTATAATTAAAAAAAAAAAAAAATTAAAAAAATTATGTTATATTATGAAAAGTTTTTATCCACATATATTAGATGAATTCTGGTTTAATTTATCATGTCAAAATGAAATAAAAAATATATATTATAAAAATTTACATTTTGTTATTAGTTTACATAATTCATCAATTATAGATTTTAAAATAATTAATCATTTTATATTAAATAAAATTTTTGAAAATATATCTATCAACTGTACTACTTCAAGTATGTATTATAATATAAAAACGATAGATTTTATCTCGTATAGAAATTTGTATCTTTTAAAAAATTATACTATGCACGATCTTATTTATAAATATATTATATATTATTATTGTAGAAAAAAATTAAAAAGAAAAAATTTTCATTATTTTAATTATCAAGATTTATATATAGCTGAAAACTATTTTGGTCTTAACACACATACCAAGAAGGTACCCAACATGTCAGATCATAATCTCGGAAAAAAAAGTGCCATAGTAACAGTAGAGAGATAAAAAAAATATAAAATAAAAATATATATATACATATATATATATATACATTTATATATTTATATATAATTTATTTTTTGTTCCACATATAATTTTTTTTCTCTTATAATTTTATCACACTTACTTTGTAAGGGAAGTATTTTTCTATAATAGTAAAATAAACTTTATACTTATTTCAAATGCATATAAATAATATGATGAGTAGTTCTATGTATATGTTAATTTTTTTTTTTTTGTTGTTCCTTTTTATTTATATGATGTGTATGATAATAAGTATTTTTTTTTATATCCTTACAAAATATAAGCAAATTGTCTATCTATTACTCTTTATGTTCTATACATATATATATATATATATATATATGTATATTTTTTTCGTTACACTTTTAATTTTAACATATTATATATATATATATATATATATATATATATATATATATTTGTTTCTTAAATTAAATACATTTAAATTCTTAACAGTTAAAATTAAAGCAAAGAAAATAAAAAATAAATATCATATAAATATATATATATATATATATATATATATATATATGTATATATAATATATTTTATTTATGTACAAAGGCACATTTTTTTTTAGTGCAACATTTAAAATAATTTGTTGCACTCTCAAAAAGTAATTAATGTTTATATGACGATAAAAAAAAAAAAAATTCTCTTTTTCTTCCTCAAATGAACAGTACAAAGTTTGAACTTAAATATGCTAAAGGTGTGAATATTTTTCAAAAAAATGAAGAAAATAATAAAAACTGCACATTTTTTGTACACAGGAATTATTAATATATACATATATTTAAAATGTATAATAATCATATATATTATTATTTTTTTTTATTTTATAAGATACCTAAAAGAAACTATGGGAAGTATATATTAAACAATATATAAAACATATGTACATATATTTATATATATATATATATATTTATATATTTATATTTATACATATTTATATATTATAATAATTTATGGCGCGCGAGATGAAAAGATATTTTAAAAAAGAAAATGCTGTTTCTTTTTTTTTGTATTGTTATTAATACATTAGTCTTCTTATGGTGTGTCATAAATATTTTTTTGAAATGTAATAATACATATAAAAATAAGGGAGAAAATGAAATGGTTGAAATCGGCGTAGTACTTGGATCTGGAGGTCATACTTATGAAATGATTCAAATACTTAAACAAATAAAAAATAGCAATATTGTTTTTAATTTCTTTTATTCACATAATGACAATTTAAGTAAAATAAAAACAGAAAATGAATTAGTTAATTATCAAAAGAACTTTTTTGTAATACCAAGATGTAGAAATGTTGGAGATTCCTATTCCTTGTCTTTTATAAAATTAATTTTTTCATTTTTATATTGTATTTTTTTAACATATAAAATGAATAATATGAAAGTAATTATAGTTAATGGTCCAGGAGTGTGTGTACCTGTTGTATATTCATTGATATTTCGAAAATATATCTTTCTAAAAAAAATTAAAATTGTCTATATAGAAAGTATATGTAGAGTTTATTCTTTATCTTTAAGTGCTAAACTTTTATATTATTTTACTGATTTGTTTGTTGTTTTTTCTGAACACTTACAGAAGAAATATAAAAAAGCAAAATATTATGGATACTTTTTTTGAACCTATTTGTTTTTTAAAAAAAAAGAAATTATGTAAAAAAAAAAATATAAGGAGAAAAAAAAAAAAAAAAAATTCTTATTATTGCATGATTTATTTTTTAATATGTTCTTTTTTTTAATATTTATTTATTTATTAATTATTTTATTTTATTTTATTTTTTTGTGAACCTTATTAAAATGTACCATTAAAACATTTCTTCATTTTTTCATACAAAAGAATACAATAATATTTGTCATTATATGAGAACAATATTTTTTTCATCATGAACTTAACAAAAATAATTAAATTTTATATAAATATATATATATATATATATATATAATATATTTATATTATAATATATATTACTTTTTTTATAAAATTAGTAAAACTTGAAATTGTAAGCCACAATGCTGTTATAATACATTAATACGGGAACAAATTGTATACTAATATATTACAATAAAAAAATTTATATATATTATTATTAATTTTATATTTTTAGCCTTCTTCATAATATTAATTTGTTAAATTTAAAAATAATTATCTATATATTTTCTAAGGTTCGTGGAAAAAATTGGCCTCATAATACAAACATATATATATATATATATATATATATATATATATATTATATATATTTTAATGGTTATGTGTTTTAATTTTCTTCTGCTTATATCCTCCTTTGTACGATTTTTATGTTTTATTTGTTTATACATAAATTTTCCCTTTTTGAATAGTAAGATACAGATATATTATTTCATTTTTTATGATAAAAACATGTAAACGCTTTTTCATTATTTATCTATTTCTTTAATTTTTTTTTTTTTCTTTTTTTTTTTGTTTATAAAGTGTCATATATTATATGGTGCCATTAATACGTTTTCGTGATTTGTTTTATTTCCTATTTTATTTTATTTTATTTATTATTTTTTTTTTTTACTGTCATAATATTTATAAAAATATGAACACATTTGAGCTTTATTCAAAAAAAAAAAAAAAAAAAAAAAAAAAATTGTTAAATAGTTTTATATCCTTCATTCTTTATATACCTTTTTTTTAAATTATATAAATAAAATAATGTTTACATTTCATTATCTACAAATGTTAAAATAAAAACATAAATATATATATATATCTATATATATATATATATATATATAATGAATAATATATATGTGTGTAATATACATACTTGATAATATTCATATATACCTTTTCGACATATATTATATATTGTTACCAAATAAATATATACACATATAACATATATATATTTATACATATTTATATTTGTATTTATTTATTTATTTATGTATATATATATATATATATATACATATATATCGAACATGCCCTTTTAAAAAAGGAAAAAAAAAAAATAGTACTGATTTTCCTCCTTGTGAAAAAAAATGATATGGGAAAAAGAATAAAATGTAATAACGTTTCTTATATAAGAACTGTCAGGGGAGTTTATATCGGCAAAATAGAAAACGGACGGAAAAATGGATGGGGTTTACAAATAAATAATAACGGAAATAAATATGAAGGCTTATTTAAAAATGATGAAAAGTATTTATTCGGATTAGAATTAATATGTTGTTTGTGCGGTCATACGTATAAGAATAAAGTTGAAAATGGAATATATGAAAAAGGTAAAATTCATCATAAGGATGTAAATAATAGCAGTGCTTACTATAATGATGATGAACAGAACAAGGTTTATCACGATAATGTTAATCATAACAATCAATTTAGCTTCCAATACAGTAGTGAAAACGAATTTGCCAAGGGAAATATCTGCGTCCATGAAAATAGATATATTTATATAGGTAGTTATAAAAAAGGGAAAAAACATGGGAAAGGTATTTTAATTAATTACAATAATTACTTTATGTACAGTTGTATATTTTATAAAAACAAAATTATATACGTTGACATGTTATTTTCAAATGATCAAAAATATATGAACATGAAGAATATAGACATTAAACATTATAATATACATAATAAAAAAAAAATTTATTTATTTTTACAAAAAGAATATAAAAACAAAATTTGGGGATTTATAAATTTTTATAAACATATAATACACAAAATAAAAAAGAAACAAGACAAAGTTCATGATAAAATCACTTTTTTAAAATGTCTAAAGGAACTTTTTTTCGCCACACATACAAATGCAGAAAACACTCAAATAGAGGATATAATACATACTTATAAAAATTATAGTATTAATAGAAATAATAATACATATAATATTTCCAAGGAAGAATCACATAATATAGCACAGGGTGAAAATAAAACACAACTTGAAAACAGACACATGACGACAATTTATAGACATGCAGGACATGGAAATATAATACTTTATAAAAAAAGTAGAGAAAAAAATAAAAGCACAAACACAAGGAGTGATGAAAAAAAAAATAAACATACAACTATAAGCAGTGATGAAAAAAAAAATAAACATACAACTATAAGCAGTGATGAAAAAAAAAAAAATAAAAATACAAATATAAGCAGTGATGAAAAAAAAAAAAATAAAAATACAAATATAAGCAGTGATGAAAAAAAAAAAAATAAAAATACAAATATAAGCAGTGATGAAGAAAAAAATAATAAACATACAAATATAAGTAGTGATGAAAAAAAAAAAAATAAACATACAACTATAAGCAGTGATGAACAAAAAAAAAATAAACATACAACTATAAGCAGTGATGAACAAAAAAAAAATAAACATACAACTATAAGCAGTGATGAAGAAAAAAATCGTTATTTGTTTTTGTCAAATAAAATAAAAACGAAATATAGTATGATAGAAAATATGAAAAAAAAAGAAGAAAGTTATACAATGATTGATAATAACAAAAAGAAAGAACATTTTTACAACTTGAAAAGTATAATTTATGAAGAAGTAGAGTTTTTTCATAACAATTCAATCTGTGATTATGAACATAAAAAAAAGAACAGGAGTACTGAAATTCCTTTTTTTTTAAAAAGAACAAAAAAAAATAATGATATTGAACAATTTGTATTAGTTAAAAATGAATATAACAAATGTTATAATTTAGAAAGTCGTAAGGAACATATTATTTATAACTGTCCAAAAGATAAAATAAAAAAAGATAAATTAAAAGTACCATTTTTTTTTAAAGAAAAAGGCATATATAATTTTTTTAATAAAACTGTTGAAAAGAAGAAAAATGAAAATATTTTTGTCCATGAACAAAATGATGAAAAGATTTATACTGACAAGATAACAAATAATATAAGAACAAATGATATCCCATATAATATCATACCAAACAAAAGAGAAACGATTGTAGATGATATAAATAGTTGTAGTAATAATTTTACTACAAAAAGTAATACGGACAACACGAATTCTTATCATATGAATATATATAGTGGTAGTAATAATTTTTATGGAAATAAAAAGAAAGAGATTAAAAAAAGGAATAATAGCAAATGTGAATATTCTTCTATAATTAAGAATAAAAAACAATTATATAATGATCTTCTACATAATGGTCAGTTATATAATGACCAGTTATATAATGACCAGTTACATAATGGTCAGTTATATAATGACCAGCCACATAATGGTCAGCTATATAATGACCAGCTACATAATGGTCAGCTATATTATGACCAGATACATAATAGTCAGTTATATAATGGCCAGCTACATAATAATACATGTGTGTGTATAAAATCGAGAAGAAAATTCTCCTCTTTTAAAATGAATAAACATGAAAAAAAAAAAAAGGAAAGTTATAAATGTAACAGACATAAAAAATTAAAACATCATGATAAGAACTTTCTGTTTAATAATTACATTTTTAATGATAACTTTTTGGATAATATATTTGTTTTAAAACCTCCTATGGATGAAGAGGAAAAAAAAAAAAATTATGACAAGTTAAAACATGATACATTTCCATTATTTTTAAGAAAAAAAAAAAAAAAAAAGAAATTATTTCAAGCTCAGAATTATATATACTGGAACATTTTTGAATTAAATTTTTTTTTTTTTTTGGTAGGGATACCAAAAGAAATATTAGAGATTTTTATCCGTCATCGTCTGGATGGTTATTGTTTAAAATATATTGATAAGAAGATATTAAAAGAAATGAAAATAAAAAATAAAATAATAAGAAAATATATATATTTATGTATACAATATTTATTAAGATTAAGAGAAAAATATAAATATAAGAAGAAAAGTAATAGTAAATTAAATGAAAAAATAAGTAAAAATTTTATTTTAAAGAAAGAACAATTACATATTTTAAATTTAATAGGTAAAGGAGGTTATAGTAATGTATATAGATGTATATATGGTAATAAAAATATATTACGAATAAATAAATTTTTTGATATACATTATAGTATTAATAATACAGCATTAAAAATATTTTTAAATAAAAAAAAAAATATATTAGAATATTTTACAGAATTATTTATTGTATCACATTTAAGACATCCAAATGTTACATTATTTTTAGGAGCTATAAATAATCCAAGAGCTCTAGTATTAGAATATATTCAATATGGAACTTTATTTGATATCTTACATAAATATAAAATAAATATTAAATTACAAGATATTATTAAAATATCTAAAGATATAACAGCTTTTATGTCTTTTTTACATAATAAGGGTATTATGCATTGCGATTTAAAATCTTCAAACATTTTAATATCTATAACAAGAGATATCAAAATATGTGACTTTGGATTATCTGTATTTAATAAATATAACAAGCCTAAATATCTTGGTATCGTAGGTACTTATCAATGGACAGCTCCTGAGGTATTAAGAAGTGAAGGATATACAAAAGAAGCTGATATATATTCCTTTGGAGTCATATTATGGGAAATGATTCATAGAAAAATTCCTTTTAGTGATATAAAAAATCCTTTAGATATTATTGCTCATGTTGGATATGCTAATAAAAAATTAATTGTAACCGATAAAAATATCCCAGACCAGTTAAGATATATATTGCATTCATGTTTACATAAAAATAGGCATAAGCGAAAATCTTTTTTATTTTGGTCTGAATATTTTGATTTGTTATATAATGTTACAGATATCCCAAAGGTGGATTACATGAATTTTTTTTTTGACTAGCCACAAACAAAGGTTACTTGTTGCAAGATGGATATATGAAGCACATGTGTATAAATATTAAAACGAAGAAGTGGATATAAATGAAAATATAGACACATTCACATACACACATATATATATATATATATATATATATATATATATATGTAAATATTTTTGTATTTATTCTATTTTTATATAATTACTTTATAATTATGTACTATTATACACATGTTTAATTGTAAATTATTTAAAAAAAAATACATACATATATATATATATATATATACCATTTGAATTACTGTCATTAAAATATATACATGTAAATAATTAATTTTTTTTTTTTTATCTGTCAATTTATAATTGTATTATTTTAAAGTTTTCTTTTTGTTCATATGTTTATATTATATATAATTTGCTTATTTTTTAAATTACTGAGATATTATTATTAATTTTTTTTTGTGGCCGTTAAGGAAATAAAAAAAAAAAAAAGAATTTTTCCTCCTTGTACATTTTAAAATTATGAATAACACCAATTTTGTATTCTTATGTAGATAAGGTATTTAAACTTTTACCTTTAATAAAAATATATTAAAATATTTTTTCAATATATTAAAGAATTCGTAAAAGGATGATAAATGAGCATGTACTATGAATACACTGGGTAAAAATAGGGGTATCTTTTTAAAAAAAAAAAAAAATAATAATATACTATATATATATATATATATATTATTTGTATTTTATAAAATTTGTACCTATTTAAAAATTAAAAGTAGTAACATATAATATAAACATTTTTCACTATTTATATATTTTATTAAATGTATATTATAATATATGCATGTAGCATTTTCTATTTTTAAATCTATATATTTCTTTAAAATAATATATAATATTATAATATTTGAATAGTTAAAAAAATGATATAATAAATTATTACCCTATGTATTATTCATATAATATATATATATATATATATATATTATATATTATATATATTATATATATGCATAAAAAAAAAGAGATAAGAATTATATATTTTTAACATTCTTATAATATGGTACATATTGAACATATTATATATAATAATATGATATATTCATAAATAGTCATATTTTATTTTATGTTATCACCATTAAATATATATGCATATATGTATATAATATATATATATATATATAATCTATATTTTTTTATTTTATTATATATATTTTTATATAAAAATATATAACAAATAAATATATGAAATAATATTTATTTTGTTTTACATTTCTATACTTATTAGAATTAAAAAAATAAATATAAATAAATAAATAAATATATATATATATATATTATATAATTATTTTAATTTATGTAGTGAGATTCATTAAAATAATAGGAAATTATAAAAATATTATATTATAATAAAATATATATAAAGAATACATTTCCCTTAAAAAAAATAATTATATTAAGGTTTTGTTAAAAATATATGATATATATATTTATATAAAATAATATATATATTTTTAATAAATATATAAGAATATATATAACATTGTTATAATTCCTCCAATAATAAAAGTTATACAATATATATATATATATTTATATATATATATATATATATTTTTTTTTTTTTTTATTGATTTCATTTATTTTTCAAAATGTGTGAGAAAGACGATATTATTGTGAATGATGAAATTTTGCAAAAGGCACAAGAGTTTCAGGTGGAGAATGAAAAGGATATGCAAATGAACAAATTAAAACCAATGACTGAGGGTTTGTTAAAACCACAGGTAGATTTGTTACATATAAGTGAGAGAAGTAGTAGAGGAAGAGTAAAAATATGTAATGTATTAAATGTTCCAAGAAGTGAAAAAGAATATAATAATAATAGTGATAAAGTAGAAAATAATTATATTGGTAAAATAATTACAGTATGTGGTTGGAGTAAAGCTATACGTAAACAAGGAGGTGGAAGGTTTTGTTTTGTGAATTTAAATGATGGATCATGTCATTTAAATTTACAAATTGTTGTAAATCAATGTATAGAAAATTATGAGAAGTTATTAAAATGTGGAGCAGGTTGCTGTTTTCGTTTTACAGGTGAATTAATTATATCACCTGTTCAGAATGATAATAATAAAAAGGGTTTATTAAAAGAAAATGTAGAATTAGCATTAAATAATAATGATATTCATAATTTTGAAATATATGGTGAAAATTTAGATCCACAGAAATATCCTTTATCTAAAAAGAATCACGGGAAAGAATTTCTAAGAGAAGTAGCACATCTAAGACCTAGAAGTTATTTTATTAGTTCAGTAATTAGAATTAGAAACTCCTTATCTATTGCTACACATTTATTTTTTCAAAGTAGAGGATTCTTATATATTCATACACCACTTATAACTACCTCAGATTGTGAAGGAGGAGGAGAAATGTTTACAGTCACTACTCTTTTAAATGAAAATGGTGATATTCGTAGCATACCAAGGATTAATCTCAAAAACAAGAAAAAAGAAAAACGTGAAGATACTCTTAATGATAAAAATGGAAAAAAGGATAATATAAATGATAGTATAAATAATAATACATGTAATAATAATAATAATAGTAGTAGTACTAGTAATCATATTTCATCTCCTCAACATGAAGATAATTATCTTATTGATTATAAAAAAGATTTTTTTAGTAAACAAGCCTTTTTAACTGTTAGTGGACAATTGTCATTAGAAAATTTATGTTCATCCATGGGAGATGTATATACATTCGGACCAACATTTAGAGCTGAAAATTCTCATACATCTAGACATCTAGCTGAATTCTGGATGATAGAACCAGAAATAGCTTTTGCAGATTTATACGATAATATGGAGTTAGCTGAAGCTTATATAAAATATTGTATCGAATATGTACTAAATAATAATTTTCATGATATATATTATTTTGAAGAAAATGTAGAACCCAATTTAATCAAAAGATTAAAAAATATATTAAATGAAGATTTTGCTAAAATTACTTATACTAATGCTATAGAGATTTTAAAAAATTATTCAGATTCATTCGAAGTTAAAGTTGAATGGGGAATGGATTTACAATCAGAACATGAAAGATTTATAGCTGAGAAAATATTTAAAAAACCTGTTATTGTATATAATTATCCTAAAGATTTAAAAGCCTTCTATATGAAATTAAATGAGGATAATAAAACAGTTGCTGCTATGGATGTTCTCGTACCTAAAATCGGTGAAGTCATTGGTGGCTCTCAAAGAGAAGATAATTTAGAACGCCTAGATAAAATGATAAAAGAAAAAAATCTAAATATAGATAGTTATTGGTGGTATCGACAACTAAGACAATATGGATCACATCCACATGCAGGATTTGGTTTAGGTTTCGAACGATTAATTATGTTAGTAACGGGAGTTGACAATATAAAGGATACCATACCTTTCCCTAGATATCCTGGTCATGCAGAATTTTGAAATTAAAATAATAATTCTATAAATTAATTTATCATTTATGAAAAAAAGAAAAAAAAAAAAAAAAAAAAAAAAGTTTTCAAGATATATATATATATATATGTATATGTATATATGTATGCCCTTATATTTTACATGTATGAATATATTTATTTAAATATTGAGTTTTTATCATTATATACCACTCTTTTTTTTATTTAAAAAATAAAAAGAAAAAATGTTCATAATATGAACTTTATTAATAACAAATAGGTAACACACATATATTATATATATATATATATATATATATATATATATATATATATATATATTTATATTTATATATTTATGTTTATATAATTTTATTTTTCTTATGCAATATCTGTGAAGAATATAGGAGCATCTCTTTTTGATAGTTTATTAAAATCCTTTGATAAGATGCCCCTCCTTTTTGTAAGTCTTTTTTTTTTGGAGGTATTTCTATCAACATATATATCATCGTCGTTTATATAATTATACGTATCAACAGTTTCGTTAATATTTAAATCTTTATTAATTTTAGCTTTATTATTATCCTCTTTATTATAATATATATCTTTTAATAAGTTATCATTCTGTTTTTCAAAGAGTTCTTTATCTTGAACGTAGTCATAATATTTTCCTTGTTCTTTTTTATGTTGTTGTTTTTTTTTGATTTGTATAGATTTTTCGTATATGTTATTATTTGTCTTTTTTAAGAGTTCCATTTTGTTCTGTTTGTTTTGATTTTCCATTAAATTATCATTTTTTAACATTTGCATGTTTTCCATATTTTTAATTATATTGATAGCACCTAAAATATGTAAGGTATCTTTAAAATGTGAGGGTACAGGTGCAAATATAGATTTTATTTTATTACATTCATATTGAAAAGTAACATTAAGACAATGTAAATGTAATTTTAATTCGTTTCCTTCTTTTTCTTTATTTAATTTTTTTAATAAAAATTTTCTACTTTTGAGAATGTTTTGTACATGATCATTATTATTATTATTATTATATAATATATAAGGTTCTTTTTTTATAATATATTTTTCATTTTTTTTTTGAATTTTCTTATGTACATTTATATATTCATTATCTCCTACTATACATGTATGTAACGAATAATATAATAAAGGTTTAATATATTGTGAGTTACTTGCATTTATATATAATTTTAAAAGACTAAAATTATGTTTTTGATAACAAATATTATTATTTAGAATTTCATATTTTAAACATTTCATTTTATTTATATCTTCGTAATTATTTGTTGTAATCATTATATTAGATTCTGGTAAATATTTTAAATATAATTTTATTTCGTTATAATAATAATTTTTTTCTTTTATATTCTTTAGATTTTCAATTTTACCATAAACTAAAGTTAAAAACATATTATCATAGGAATTATATTTTATAATTTTATTTTTACATATTAAAACACAACCGCTAATTTGACTATACAATTTGTATAGTATATTCCATTCTTGTCTTGCACCTTCATTTAACTGAGTTAAATTGTTCAAAACACTTTCTTTATTTCTTGATGTTCCGAACGTGAACATTCCATATTTTTTGTTAACAACAAGATAATCTTCATCACTATAAAGGATGCTACAAAAAATAACAAATAAATAAAAAAAAAAAAAAAAAAATATGTATATATATATATATATATATATATATATATATATATATATATATATTTGTGTGTACATATGTATATTATTTTATAATTATTTTTTTTCACATTCTTATGTATGACAATATAAATACTCAAATATATTATACTTTTACATAATTCCATACTTTTTATTTATATCATATGACAATGATATACTACAAAATGTCCTCCTAAAAATTGTTAACCTGTGAAATAACCCAATCTACAAAAAGGAAAGTGTACTTATATACATACATATATTTTATTATGGATGTATAAAAAGTTTCTCATGTAGGTTACCATGTTTCTGCCCGGGACATTTTTAAAAAAAGGGAAAACATAGAAACAATATGGAGTATATATTTTTTGTTACTTATTTATTTTTTCATTACCTAATTTAATATTATTTTAAAGTGTCATTTTATTATGAATGAAAAAGAGAAAAAAAAAAAAAAAAAAGAAAACCAAAAAAAACAAACTTCTTCACAATATGTACATATTTGAAAAAGAAAAAATAATAAATACATAAATACCGCACTATTACGAAAATTGACTATAACATGATAATAAAATAATGACCTATATATATATATATATATATAATAGTATAATGTTTTTACGTATACCTTAAATAATAATCTATATATATATATGGATATATTTTTTCTTTTTTTTTTTTCCCTACCATATATACAATTTCACATGTACATTTAAAAAAAAAAGTTATTTTTTAACGATATTCTTTATATGTTCATCATTTTGTACATTGTGCATATTTCATAATATATGATTTATTTATATAAACATTTATATATATATATATATATATATATATATATATATATATATATGTCATTTTTTTTTATGTATCATTTATTTTATATATTTTTTATTTTCTAAAAATGACACTCAAAAGGATAAAGGAAAAAAGAACCTTCTGTTCTTTATTCATGTATTAAAAGAAAAGATACACATAAATAAAAAAAAATATAATTATTTAAATATACAAAATTTTCCTACAGGG
This sequence comes from Plasmodium billcollinsi, assembly GCA_900257145.2. Taxonomy (NCBI): domain Eukaryota; phylum Apicomplexa; class Aconoidasida; order Haemosporida; family Plasmodiidae; genus Plasmodium; species Plasmodium billcollinsi. Next base: position 563,933 of record LT990231.1, read on the forward strand.
TGAGGTCAAAAAAAAAAAAAAAAAAAAAAGGAATATACTAGTTATAAATAAAAGATATACACACATATATATATATATATATATATATATATATATATATATATATTTATTTATTTATTTATTTATATTTATATGCTTACTGTGTAAATATTTCTTTTTTCTCCTTTGTGAATATATATATCCCCTGTTTTTTAAATGCTCATCTGAATTATATATTATATAAAGATTCCTTTTAAAAAAAGAAAAATGAGAAATAATTTGATTGTGTTTATTTGTATAACCTTGTATTTAATATCATCCATAACGTCTGTGTTTATAAATAAATATGTGTTAATGGAAAATACTATAGATAGTGTTTTATTAATATTTGTACAACATATATCTTGTTTGATGTTTATGTTTTTTTTTAAAGATATATTTTTTTTAAAAAAAAAAAGAAATGAAAAAAATATTAAAGAATATTTTTTTTCTTTATATAATGGAATAAAAGAATTATGGCCTTTAATTATAACATTTAATTTTACATTAGTTTTTGGGAATATATGCTTAAAATATACAAACATATCTTTTTATCAGCTAGCCAGATCTATGACCTTACCATTCAATTTTTTTTTTTCTTACTTTTTTTTTAAACAAATAAAATTTAATCTTTTAATGATAATATCATGTATCATAGTGTCCATAGGATTTTTAATTTTTTCTCTCGACGTGGTAAATACAAATTATAATTCGGTATTATATGGTAAACAAGAACAAAAAAATAAAAAATAAAAAATAAAAAGTAAATAAATAATATATATATATATATATATATATATATATGTATATATTATTTATATATGCATATGTTTATCCTTATTATAAATATTTCTTTTTGCCTATAAAGAATAAGAATGTGAAATATTTCCTTATTTATTTATTTATTTATTATTTTTTTTATTTTATTCCCCTTGTAGGTACCATCGTTTCAATTATTCAGGCTGTACACCTTAATTTGACAAAGGAGAAATTAATTATATACAAAGATAAAATGGTCATGTTATATTACAATTTAATATATTCTTCAATTATCTTATTTATATATTTGTTTATAACAAGAGATATACTTGTACTAGTGCATTTGGATAAGCGACTTACATTCTATCTTATTTTATCATGTAAGGAAAAAAAGGAAAGGAATGTATATATGTCTATATATGTTGTCCATAAGGCACATATACATAAATGCGTACATACATAAATATATAAATATATATATATATATATATATATATATATATATATGTGATAATATATTTTTTATACATATATTTCCCTTTTTTTTTTTTTCTTTCAAGGTATATCCTCCATATTTGTTACCTTCTCTTCTTTTCTTTGCATTCACTATACAGATAACGTTGTTTTTAATATGTTTGGTAATGTAAAGTCTACTGTGCAAACATTTATGAGCAAATATTACAACTCAGAAACTTTTAATACACATACTATGATAGGAATAATATTAACCACCTTGGGATCTTGTCTATATACGTGTTCTAGTGAATATTCAAAGAAAAGGAAAATAAAGAGCAAATGAAGGAACACACAAAATAAGAGAGAAGGGAAAATAAGGGGGAAGAATAAATAAGAACAAAGGAAACAAAAAAAGGTACCTATAAAATGCTTCATTTTAAACATCTCTTTTTAAGTTTTGTACATAAATATATTTTCTAAAAATAAAATTACATTTAAATATATTACCCTTTAAATAATGTATAATAATAATATATATTTTTTAAAGTAATTAAAACGGAATATCATAATAGGTTTCAATTTAATATAAATGCATACACACATATATATATATATATATATATATATATATTTATTTATTTATTTACTTAGTAATTTTTTTTTTTTTGTGCATATATAAAACTTATTTAAGAATCTTCATATTATTTTATAATACACTAAGAAAAAAAAAAAAAAAAAAATTAAATAATCCATAAAAATAATACTATATGACACCAATTTTTTTTTTTTTTTTTTTTTTTTTATTATATATATATATTTTTCATTTGTATATTTTATATTTTACTTATTTTTTTATCTTATATTTTAATTTTTATTTTAAATAAAATAAATATTAACTACTAAATAAAAATAAAAATAAAAATAAAAATAAATTTTCATCTTTCTATTTTTATATACCAAATAAAGTATATTTATAAAATATAAATTTCATATATATACTAAAACAGGAATATATGTATATATATGTATATATGTATGTATATATATATATATATGTGATAAATACATAAGAAAAAAGAAATATGTATACTCCGGTATTTTACATATATGCATATGAATATAAATATATCTTTCCTTTTTGTGTAAAGAAATAAATATATACCATTATTTATGCATTATAACGAAGATTTTTGGAATGTATAATGTTTTTGTTATTTGATATTTTATTTACTTATTTATTATTATTATTATTATTTTTTTTTTTTTTTTGGTATCTAATAAAATATATATATTATATATTTAATATATATATATATATATATGTATTTCGTGTTAAAGTAAGAAAAAAAATAATCTTTTTATAACCATCCTTGAAGAAAAAAAAATGTACATAAAAAAATATATGCATTTGAAAAAATTACTGGCATATAAAAATATTACATTATAATATTATATATATATTATATATATATATATGTATATATTATTTCATAATGTTCAAAAACAAAATTTAGTTCACATATATATTTTTTTTATATAATGAATATTATAAGCAATTAGGAAATACTACCTTGATATTTTTATAAATGAATATTTAAAAAAAAAAAAAATATATATATATAATATATATTTATATATATATATTTTTCCAGTAGTCCTTTTTTATAATATCTCTTATTTTAAAATTAATTTTAAATATGAATATTACTGTTCATATTTAATAAAATAAATAATAAATTCATATATAATAAAATATATATATTATATTATTTCCTTTTTTTGGGTAAATATATATATCAAGATCTATTTTTTTTTTTTTTAATATGTAAAAGAATATTCATATTATATATATAATAATAATAATAATATATATATATATATATATATAATTGTGAATATTTTTTTTATACCTTTTTTTTTTTTTTTTTTTTTTTTTTTTTTTTTTTTTTTTTAATTTTTATATTTCCAACTTTTAACTTTAAAGAATGATTAATATATAAAAATGTAAGAATGTACGAAATATAAAAATTATTTTATTTGCCTTTTTTTTTTTTTTTTTTTTTCCTTTTATTATTATTTTTTTTTTTTTTTCCTTTTTTTATTATTATTTTTTTTTTTTTCCCCTTCTTTTATTATTTTTTTTTCTTTCTTTCCTTCTTTTTTTTTTTTTTTTTTTGGCTTTTTTTTTTTTTTTCTTTTATTTCTTTTATTTTCTTTCCTTTTTAAGAGTAAGAATCGCAAAACGTATTATCCATATATGTGTATATTATACTTTACAAAATGAATACACATAAAAATAATGAACGTTTTGATGAATATTCTTTGAACCATAATTCAAATTTGAATGCATACGTAAACATGTCAAATGAGGTTCACAATAATTTTTTAGTAAATAGAAGGAATGATATGAATTATGAAATGTATAATTCTATTAATTCTGGACACATGTCTAATATAAATAATAATACAAATAATTTACAAGATGCTTATATAAATAAAGAATTACATTATGTGAATAGTGATAAAATAAATATAGTAAAAAATCATCAGAATGTTCATATGGCAACATATAATAATATAGATAAAAATAACTCAAATAATAATATCATACCATTAAATAATAATATAAATATGACAGATGATCAAAACTATTTTTATCATTCAACTACAAATAATAAAATGAATAATACAATGAAGGAAAATAACTTTAATAATAATATGAATACTGCAAATAATATTTTTTATAATAACTCTGATAATAACTTCCTTAACTTCACAAGAAATCAAAACGAACAAGATACATATGTAAATAATAATATCATCAATAACTTCAACAACCAAAATGTAGATAAAAACATTAACAATAATAATAATGCAAACAAAAACGTAGAATCTCTAAATAAATTTAATCATTTATACAACATGCAAAACTTTAATCATTTCATTCCTAATATAAGTAATGGGAAAAATGGGAACCTCGAAAACAACGCAAGCTTATCAAATAATGTAAATAGTGTAAGTACTATAAGTGAATTGCATAATTTTAATTATGTAAATAATATGAACATGAATAATATGGATATGAATAATATGGACATGAATAATATGGACATGAATAATATGGACATGAATAATTTGAACATGAATAATTTGAACATGAATAATATGGACATGAATAATATGGACATGAATAATTTGAACATGAATAATATGAACATGAATAATATGAACATGAATAATATGAACATGAATAATATGGACATGAATAATATGGACATGAATAATATGGAAATGAATAATATGGAAATGAATAATGTGGAAATGAATAATATGGACAACATAAACAATATGAAAAATCTAGCTAATTTTAATAATTCATATCAATATAACAATATTCCTCAATTTAGTAGTTTATCAGGTTTTAATAATATAACTCATTTTCATAATGGTATATCCCACAATGTTAATAATGTGTCGAATTTTAGTAATACTGCGCATTTAGAAAACTCAAATAATATGAATAGATTAAGTGTGGTGAATAATTTAGGTGACATTAATTCTTTGCATGATCCATTGAATGAAATGCATGTATTAAATAAAAATGTAAATATACAGAATGAGAACCATTTTAATGTTGTGAATGATGAGATGAAAAATTATAATAATTTAAAGCGTATTAATAGTATATCACATATTCCCTATATGAATAATTTGAAAAATTATAATGAGCATACGAGTATGATGAAAGGAAAGGGAAGTGTAAATAGAAAAAAAAGTAATAACTTAAAAATTAATAACAATCCTGGGAGTGTTAATGCGCGAGCTATATCTGAAAATAATCAGAGGGCTGCACATAGTAATATTACCATGGGAAGTGTTGATAAGGTGATTAAACCTGATCTTTTGGATAATGATCTGAACAATATGAACAATATGAACAATATGAACAATATGAATAATATGAATTGTATGAATAATATGAATAATATGAATAATATGAATAATATGAACAATATGAACAATATGAATAATATAAATAATATGAATAATGCAAGTATTTTAAATAGTAATAATAAGAAGAAGATTACTAAAAGAGGAAGGGCCAAGAAAAATAGTACCAGTAATATAAATAATATTAATAAAATGAATAATACGAATAACAAGAGTAGTGTGATCAATATGAACAATATGAATAATGTGAACAATATGAACAGTATGAATAATGTGAACAATATGAATAATATAAACAATATGAATAATGTAAACAATATGAACAATATGAATAGTATGTTTAATGTAAACCCCCAAATGAATATCATGGGTATAATGAAAGATACAAATAACAATAATATAACGGTTGCAAATAAAAATAAACTTATGAATAATTACGTTAATAATAATAATATAATGAATATTGAAGGTAGCATGAATGAAAATTATAATTTTGAGGATATACTAAATAATAAAAACGTTTCCAATAATAATAATAATATAAATGATAAAGGTGTTTTAAATACGTTGAATAGAAGTAAAAGTAGTTCGTATATAAAACCTCACAGAAACCTTACAATACCAGTTAATATGTACTTGAATAATACATACATGTATAATTCAAAAGCGTATGTAAACTGCGAAAATCAAAATTGGATGGCACAACAATCTTGTAATAATAAGAACATCTTATCATTAAATGAAGGTCCAAGGTATAATGAAAATAGTAATAATAATAATAATGATAATAGTAATAATAATAATAATAATGATAATAGTAATAATAATAATAATGATAATAATAATAATAATAATGATAATAGTAATAATAATAATAATAATAATGATAATCATAATAATGATAATAATAATAATGATAGTAATAACAATAATAATAATCACAGTATTATTAATAATAATATTGCTCAGGGTATACATCGTGGAAGTGTGATAAATAATCAGAATTTAGATGAACTATCATATAACCCTAATGGTATTTTCCTTGAAAATAATACACTTAGGAATTATAATGAAATGTTAGGATCAGGATATAATAATATGTATGATAAAAATGTTATAAAAGGTAATATGAATCTTATCGGCAAGTATAGTAATTCTGATTTAATGAAGACTGGTAATATGATAAATGGATATAAATTAAATATGCAAGAAGTTCAAAAAGGTATGAATGAAGTGGGGAAAAAAAGAGCACCTCGTAGGAGAGCTAAAACAATTAATTTAAAAAGTATAAACCGTTTTAACACTGTTTCTTTAGGTTTGAAGGGAAATCATAATATGGATAATATGCACAATATGGACAATATGAATCATATGAATAATGTGAATAATGTGAGTGATATGAATAATATGAGTGATATGATTAATATGAGTAATATGAATAATATGATTAATATGAATAATATGATTAATATGAGTAATATGAATAATATGAATAATATGAGTAATATGAATAATATGATTAATATGAATAATATGATTAATATGAGTAATATGAATAATATGATTAATATGAGTAACGTGAACAATGTGAATAATATGAACAATATGAACAATATGAACAATACGAACAATATGAACAATACGAACAATACGAACAATATAGATAATAATATGGTTCATAATTTGAACAATATGGTTACCAACTTGAATTATATGGATAATAACATTAACAATGTAGGTAACAATTTGAATGGTGTATTTTCAAAGCGAATTTTATATAACCATTCAAGAAGTAATGAAAATATAAAAGAGATGATGCAACCTCATAATGAAGCAAATAATATATCAGGAAACAATACAAGTGATAGTAATAATATTACCTTAAATAAGAATATTGTAGAAATGATTTTAAGAAATAACAAACCTAGCATAGATAAAAATATCCATGAGAGTGTCAATAGATCATATACCAGTTTCTTAATGAATATTGGATCCTCCTATTTAAAGAAAAAAAAAAATGCAGAAATTAAAACTGGGGAAAATAATACAGAAAATAACAAAGGTACAGTAAATGAGAACCGTCTGGTAGAAGAGAAAGGTAAAAGTGAAAATAAGAGCATTCTAGAGATAAAAAAAGAGGGACAAATAAAAAATGTCGTATATAATAATAATAATAATAATAATAATAATAATAATAATAATGAAAAAGATCTAAATGGAGATCAATATCAAGATCAAAATAAAAATCAAGACCAACTTCAAAGTGAAATTCAAAACCAACTTCAAGATCAAAATAAAAATCAAGACCAACTTCAAAGTGAAATTCAAAACCAACTTCAAGATCAAAGTCATAAGCAAGACCAACTTCAAGATCAAAGTCATAAGCAAGACCAAATTCACGATCATGATCATAAGCAAGACCAAATTCACGATCATGATCATAAGCAAGACCAACTTCAATATCAAAGTCATAAGCAAGATCAACTTCACGATCAAGATCATAAGCAAGATCAACATCACGATCAAGATCATAAGCAAGATCAACATCACGATCAAGATCAAAACTATTATCAAAACCACTACCAAAATCACTGTCCATATCAATACCAGGACCAAGGAGTAAGCAAAGAAATAAATAATAAAGGAATAGAAGAAAACATTAACAAATTAAATGAAGAATCAAATGAAAATAATAATTTGGAAATTTTCGATGAAGAAGAAATAACAAACAAATCAGTAATAAGCAATACAATGAATATGTTAGAAATGAAAAATGAAAATAAGAATGAGATGATGATTAACGATATAAAAAAAGAAGAAGAAATGTCTGCTCAGATAATGGAGCCTGTAAAAAAAAGAGGAAGAAAAAAAGGAAGTAAAATTGTCCACAAAAATATTACTAATGAGCACATTTTATCTCAGTTAAAAGAACCAAAGAGAAAAGGAAGAAAACGTAAAATATGGATACAACCATTAGATAATTATAATAAAGTTGAAGATAATAAATTAAAAGAATATACAAATAATATAGACATAAGAGATGATAATAAAGCAAATACACAAAATGAAGATATAACAACAAATAATGTAACTACATTATGTTGTAATAAAAAAGCAAAATATGAAAGTATGAATCCAAATAGTATTCGAAATATGTTCATTTTATTAAGAAATAAATTAAGCAATTTAAATGTAAAAAATACCATGAATAGTCATTCAGAAATAAATATGTTAATTAATAATTTTATATATATCTTAAAAATAATGAATAAACATAAGCAAATGTTAGAAAATATATATACCATCAATTTTACAAATATTGATGATATATGTGTCCGAAATTATTTAGAAAAACATTTCCCGTTCATAAAAGGATATAGAAATAAATATGAAATTACTGATGATCTCTTCATGCAGGAAAAAGGTGATGATCACTTGTCGAAGGAGATCAATTGTATAAATGGAAATGAGGATATTGGTTTAAGTGGGAACTGTGAACAAAACGAAGAGAATGAAAACCATGAAAAGAGTGATATGTATAATTACAAGAATGATAACAGTATCACAAATATGGATACGTCCCAAAATAATATCACGCTTGTTCATAAAAACATAAAGGATGAAGACAATTTCGAAACAATATTTTTTAAAACACGTAGTTCTTTTAGTAGTGTAGATAGTAATATTGTTCATATTGATAATACACAAAACTTTAAACTTTCTAATTCTTCAGAAAATAAATTAAACCAATTTGAAAAAAAAACTGTATTATTATCCAATGATATTTTATATGACACCAAAAAAGAAATTGAACAAATATACATGAATAGTCAGGAAAAAGAAAAAAATTGCCTGCACCAGCAAGGCAATAATTGATGATATATATATATATATATATATGTATATATTTATATGTGGTAAAGTAAAAGGAAATACGTAGAAATAAAATGTTAAAAGAACAAAAAGTTATGTAGATAAAAGTGATATAAAATATATTTTAAGAAATATATATAAATATTTCTTCATAATAATAAAGGAAATAGTAATAGGTAACTATATAATAAAAATTAAATGTGGAAATATAGTGAAACACCCACAAAGATAATAATTATAATTATTTTTATCAAAAGGGTTTCTTTATGGAAATGACACAAATATATAATATATATGTATATATATATATCTTTATTTTTAACAAGTTTGATATTTTAAATTACCTTTATGCTATAATTTATTTAGAAAATGTTTTAAAAACAAAAAAATAAATTTAATATATTAAGTATAACTTTTGCTTGTACACACTTTTACCCTTTATATATATATATATATATATATATATATGTGTACCGAATATATATGATATATTTCAATTTTAAAATGATTTTCATATAAACTTTATATTTTATATATATAATATTTTAAAATAATAAAAGGACAAAAAAAAAAAAAAAAAAAAAAAAAATATAAAATAAAATATAGTATAATACATTTTAATTTTTAGTATCATAATCCATATTTACATGTATAGTTTTTATTTAAAAAAAAAAATTGTATATTTCAATTTTTTTTTTCAAAATAACATTTTTTAAAGCCTTTTTTTTTTTTTTTTTTTTTTTTTTTCATTAAAAATTAACTTTAAAAAGGAAATAAAAAAAAATTCATAATATAATTTTTTATAAAACAAATATATAAAAATAAATAAATATATATATATATATATATATATATATATATATATATATGTATGTATGTATATACATATATTTTTTAACTTTTTTAAAGAAACACTTTTTTTTTTTTTATTCCAAAATTATTGTTGCACCTAGTTGTTCAAAACTTTTTT
>LT990231.1:576459-616459 GCA_900257145.2 Plasmodium billcollinsi
TTTATTTATTTGAATTATTTTATTATTTCTTTTTTTTTTATCATTTGAACAATATGGAAGACCACGATGCTAATGTAGAACAATGGAAAATAAAAAGATTAATAAAGAAACTTGAGAATGCCAAAGGGTACTATAAATATAAACATAAAATAAAAAAGAACCTTTTATATATATATATATATATATATATATATATATATCACATTTTATTTTTTATTTCTTGTTGTATATATTTCACTCTTTATAGAAATGGAACCAGTATGATTAGCTTGATAATTAAAAACAAAGATGAAGTTTCAAGAATTAACAAAATGCTTGCTGATGAATTGGGAACTGCTTCAAATATAAAAAGCAGAGTTAACAGACTTAGTGTTTTGTCTGCCATTACCTCCACACAGCAAAGTAAATAAAAATGAAAGATATAAATTGAATAAAATAACATATACATATATATATATATATATATATGTATATGTTATTTTATTTAAAAGAAATGTGTGCAAAATGTGTTTTTTTTTTTTTTTTTTTTTTTTTTTTTTTTTTTTTTTTTCATTTTTATCCCTGGACAAGTCATGTTTTATAGCCAAATTATAATATATATATATATATATATATATATATATATATTTATATATTTATCCATTTTATGAATTTTTTTAGAGCTAAAGCTGTATAACAAGACCCCCCCCAAAGGTCTAGTTGTTTATTGTGGAACAGTGATCACAGAAGATGGAAAGGAAAAGAAGATGTCTATTGATTTTGAACCATTCAGACCAATAAATACGAGTTTATATTTATGCGACAATAAATTTCATGTAGAAGCATTAAAAGAATTATTGGAGAGTGATGACAAATTTGGATTTATTATAGTAGATGGTAATGGTGCATTATTTGGAACAATACAAGGAAACACAAGAGAAGTGATTAGAAGATTTACTGTTGATTTACCAAAAAAGCATGGAAGAGGAGGACAAAGTGCTTTACGTTTTGCTCGTTTAAGATTAGAAAAAAGACATAATTATGTAAGAAAAGTAGCTGAAGTTGCAACATCTGTATTTATAACAAATGATAAAGTGAATGTAACAGGTATCGTGTTAGCAGGTAGTGCTGATTTTAAGAACGATTTATTAAATAGTGATATGTTTGATCAGAGATTATTTGCAAAGGTTATTAAAATTGTTGATATATCATATGGCGGAGATAATGGATTTAACCAAGCTATTGAATTAAGTTCTGAAGCTTTACAGAATGTGAAATTTATTCAAGAGAAAAAATTAATTGGTAAATTTTTTGAAGAAATAGCTCAAGATACAGGTAAAGTTGTATATGGTATAGATGATACTTTAAAAGCATTAGAAATTGGAGCAGTAGAATTGTTAATTTTATATGAAGGTTTAGATATTATTAGATTAACTACAAAAAATCCTGTAACAAATCAAACCAAAACTATGCATATTTCACCATGTGATGAAAAACAAGAATCATTATATAAAGAAAATAATGTAGAATTGGAAGTAGTAGAAAAAATTTCTTTAACTGATTGGGTTATTAGTAATTATAAAAAATATGGAGCATCTTTAGATTTTGTAACGAACAAATCACAAGAAGGTGCACAATTTCAAAAAGGTTTTGGAGGATTTGGTGGAATGCTAAGGTATAAAATTGATTTAAATCTTTACGATGAGGATGTCGAAAGTGACGTAGAATTATTTTAAAAAAAAAAAAAAGAAAAAAAAAAAAAAAAAAAAAAAAATATATATATATATATATATATATATATATATATATATATATATAGATATATTTATATATTTATTTATATTTATACAAAATATACAATATGTTGACATAACTATGATTTCAATGAAATTATAATTTATAGTTTATAAGTTATAATATTTTTTTTTTACCAAATTATACCTTTTTATATGTATATATTTTATTTATATCATCATCCATTTCTATAATTTTTTTTATTACCTATTTTTTATTATTTGTTTTTTGTTATATATATTTTTTTTTATCTTAAAAATGAAATGAACATAAAAAAAAAAAAAAAAAATAAAAAACAATGAAATGTAAAAGTTTTAATAAAGAATAAAAAACACAAATTTATATATATATATATATACACACACACATATATATATACATATACATATATATGGTGTATGTACATATAAAAATGTTGTGATGAGCATTTTTTGTTCTTTAACTTTATAAGGCAATATATTGTGATGGTGCTCACTTTTTATGAACATTCATAACATAATTATATATGAGTGTACATTTTTTTTTTAGATTATTTGTACATATATTGGATGGTAATAAAGTTGCATTAATATGTATTAAATAAGAAAAGATATTACTTACAAGTATTTGTTTTAAACATGAATCTTCGTCTGAATTTTTAAGCTTGTCTAAGACGAATGCTCCTAAGAATGCACTTCTTTCTAAAATTTCTTTTAATATATTATAATAAGTTTTTAATGATATAATTTCTGGTAAGAAATTAAATAAGTAATCATTTTTATAAACTCTTTTTGTATTTATATATTCATCAATTGATTTATTATATTGAATAATATCTCCAGGATATGCTGATTCTTCACTGCGTGTATTACTATCACTAAGGTAGTACGTAAAACTAGATTTACCCGCACCTCTAGTGTAATGTATTTTTTCTTTTTTCTTTTCTTTTTCGGTATTTAAAATATCAAGGCATATTGGTACATATGAATTATTGTCGTTGGCTTTTATCTGTTAAAATAAGAGGGTTCATAAAAAAAAAAATAAAATAATAAATAAATAATAAATAAATAATAAATAAATAATATATATATAAAAATATATATATAAAAATATATATATAAAGATATATATATATATATATATATATATATATATATATATTATTTATTATGTGCACATAAAAAGAATTACATATACACACACACAACAACAATATGAATGATCCTTATTACCGTTCTTATTAGGGTCGTATTTTTTTTTCCGAAATGTTCAATTATATTTGTAACCAGTCTAGTTGACTTAAGTATCAAAATATAAAGATGGATAACAAAATGAGAGTTTTTAAAATAAGGAGTTTGTATAAGATTCAACAATATTGTGTTATAATTAAGAATAGATTTATAACATATATATAATACTCTTTGTGTAAATAATGTTAATTCATTTTTTGTTGATTTTTTTTTTGTTTTTTTATCTTGATTATTAGGTACATTATTTGATGCATTAATTTCATAGGGACTATATGGATATATAATAACTTCTTTTTCGTAAATAAATTTTTCTAATATTCTATTTATATAAAATAAATGATGTTCAACTCTTTTATCCATTAAAGTTATTAAGAAATTATTTATATTATAAATATTACAATAATAAGATATTTTTGTTAGCAGTTCAACATATAGATATGATTCTTCAAATATAGCTAGACAATTAATCTTTTCAATTTTTAAAAATATAAAATTAATACGATCTGATAATTTTCCTACAACATTTAAAATAGCTTCTAAGAAATATTCTACTTCATTAGGTATAATTTCATTTTTCTTTTTTTTTTCATTTCTTTTTTTATTTTTTTTATTATTTCTTTTATTATTTCTTTTATCATATTTTTTTGTTATATTTTCTTTATTTAAAGATGTGAATAGATTATTTAAATTGTGATCATCACAACTACTATTATTGTGGTTATTATCCTTGGAAATGTCTTGATAATTATTATTCTCATGAAAATTATAATTTGTATTAACATACTCATCATTTGTATAACTATTATCTTGTATAACATCCTCCTCATCATGAATACGATAAACTTTATAAGTTCCTTTATATGTATGAGAATTATTATTATCATTATAATTATCATTATAATTATCATTATAATTATCATTATCATTATAATTATCATTATCAGTATCATTATCCGTATTTGTATCCGTATTTGTATCCGTATCTGTATCCGTATTTGTATCCGTATCTGTATTTGTATCATTACTTCTTAAAAAATGACTACTGTTGTTAATATCCATATTACTATTTATAATTTTGTGTTCATTCGAAGTGTATGATTCTTTCTTATAATTGCTATAGTATGGATTTTCATAAACCCCATTGGTTACAACTTTCATTGATTCCATAAAAGTATGGTCGTTATAAAAATTTAAATGTTGAGTTACATGATAATATGGATTTTCTGATATAAAGGATGAATAAAATACATGCCCCACATTGTTCTTAACATTTTCATTGTTTTCATTATTATTGTTGTTATGATTTGTGTGTTTAAAATTTTTTACAAATATATATAATAGCTTTATAATAAACACAATTAATGAACAGAATATTATATGGTCTTTGTTTCGAATATATTGATTATTATTTAATTGATATATAGATGTGAAATTCTTATTTTTATCAAACAATGAATGATATATAAAAGGTATATATATAAGTTTGTTTAAAATATCTTTCTTCATAATATATATACATATTTGTTTATTTAATGTTATAAATGTCAAGGTATTAATATAGAAATAATAATATTCTTTATCATCTAGAAAATTATTTATTTTATTTAATTGATCATATATTTTATTTCCTATAATATTATATATATGTTCATTTACTATATCTAATAAGATATCTTGATTATTTTCTTTTTTTCTTAAATATGTTAAATAAAAATTATAAAATAATTCATATATTGTGTTAATTCTATTATATAAAAAATATAATAATAAATGTTCAATAGAAGATGACTTCTCCATATTTTCATTATTTTCCATATGTCCTAAATGACATTCATAACATTCCTTCAAAATTTCTTTTAATGTATTTAAATAAATATTTACAAATTTTCTGTTTAACGGATATATATTTATATTATTATGTATATCTTCCTTTACATTCATTTTTTTATTATTATTATTATTATTATTATTTTCTTTATATATACAAGATACATCGTTTTCATCATATTCATCATTATTACTACCATATACAAGTTGATTATCATCAGATTTATTTTTATTACTATACCCAGATTTTTGGTCTCCTTCACTATGCTTATTATCACAACTAGATATATCACAAAAGCTTAAGAAATAATTATTATAAATTTGTATAAAGATATAAAACAGTTCTAACATATTAACAAAAAGATTAATATTAAAATGATTTGTTGAATATAGATGTTTAAGAACGGCATGTGGTATATGTAACATATTATAATGTTTTAAAAAATAAATATAGCTATGATAAAATTTAAAATAATGTAAATGTATAGTAAGACATCTAAGAAATAATGATAAAAAAATAGGCATATTATATAAATGATTATTATATTTTATTGATTTTTTTAAATGATAACGTTTAATATTTAAGTTGTTCTTTTTTCTATTATCACATGTATCATCTATTATATTTATAAATGAATATAATATATTATCAATTTTCTTATTAATATTTGCAGTTGAATTATTTATTTTATTTTCCTTTTTTAATATTATCTTGTTTATATAATTTTCTATACATTTATTTTTTCCTATCAAATCATATTTACACATTTCATTATGTGACATATTATATAATATATTAAATACAATATATTCTTTATTTTTCTTTCCACTAGATATAAAAAAATCATCACAAAATACATCACAATAAAACATAGCATAATTAGAATGATTATCTAAATATTCTTTATCATTTTTATTATTTCTCATATTATTTTTTGAAGACTTTATATTGTTATTATACATTTCATTTTTATGTTCAACTGAATCATTCTTATTTTTTTTGTTATTATCACTATTTATTATATCAGTCATATAATTTTCATAATCATAATCTCTTTTATTTACAAATAAAAATAAATTAACAAGAATATTTATTATTAATACATAATAATAGGTATTTTTATTTACATTATCTGCTGTATTAAAAAATGTTACCATTAATTCATATATAAAAAAAAGGAAAGGTGGGATATTCTTTTTTATATTATGTTTCTTTAAACATTCTTTTTCTTCTTTTATATAATCCTTATTTTCTAATAATTCTTTATGTTTAAGTATTATTAAAAATTTATAAAACAATAACAATAATCTATATTTTACATCATATAAACTTTGTGTAAGGTTTATATATTTCATGCATTTAATTTCATTTTTAAAGTTATGTAAATAAAATTCGTTATAAAATTGGTCTCCCCTAATATTGTCATTATTATTATTATTATTATTACTATTATTATTGTTAAGGTTGTTATATTTTATTTTGTGATAATTTTTCATCTTTTTATCTTTACTATTTCCAAAATTATTTAAAAAAATATACTTTTTTTTTTTTTCCTTTTCTTTATTGCTCTTTGTATTATTCTTGTACATTTTTTGCATTTTACTACATACATCTTTAATAACACTAGTATTATTATTAATATCATTTAATTCATCATAATGAGAAATATGATTATATTTATTATAAATAATGTTATAATGTTCGTCATAATTTATATTTAACAACAGACATTCCTTTTTCAGGGGGTTATTTATTTGAATATATTTTTGTTCATTATTAGATATAGAAGAACCCAAATTTATAGAATCTATGGAATCATTATTACATGCACATTGTTCATCAGAATTTATAAACGTTTGTGGGAAAATAGAATCGATATTTTTCCAAATACTAGTATCTATTTTTTTTTGAATGATTTCATCCGATTTATAATTCTCATTAAATGAATATTTTTTATTATCACTTAAATCAAAAGAATCATAATTATATATAAAATTATCATTATGAAGATAATTATTATTTGTATTTATATGATTAATATTATTTGTCTTATTAATTTTTTTTATATGATCATTTGTTATGATATGATGGTTCTTCTGTACACAATCCATAAATATACTATTATGATTAGTATTTTTGTCATAATCTGATATTTGTAATGTAAACATTTTTTTTTTACCGTTAATTATATCATTTATATAAGAATTCTCTTGATAATTATTATTTATAAAATTGACATTATAAATATAATTCTTAACATCAAATAAATAGTTTTTTTCTCCATAGATTTTCTCAGATTGTTTATCGAAAATTCTTGAACAAATATAATCATCATCTAATAATTCTATTTTTTTTTGTAGAATATTTTTTATAGTAATATAATCATTATATTCATAAAAATTATTTGTATTATATATATAATTATAATTATTTTTAATATTTATATTATTATAATTTATAAATTTCCTTTTTCTTTTGTATTTGTAACTACCTAAGTTGTTATATTCATTAATATTAAGGACATACTTGTAATAAATATTTTTTCTTCTTAATAATTGTAACATATTATTTATAATACTATCATCATCTATATATGAAATATAAGTATTCATATGTATAAAACTATTTTTACATAATAAATATTTTAAATTCTTAACATGATCTTTTTTCTTTTTATGGAAATGTAAATATCTTTCTAAAATATTATTTAACTTATCATAATTAATATTAAAAAATATATTACTTATATTTCTATCATAACAAATATTTATAATTAAAGGATATACTTTAGTTTCATTAATATATATTCCTTTAATAATTAATTCTAATATTTCACTAGCTATATTTAAATTGTATAAATAATAATATATTTCTTTTTTAAAATCTTTATTATAATTTAAAAAATATCTTTTATAACTTAATTGATTTTGAAACTCTTCCTTACACTTATATGATCCTAACTTATTTTTTTTTAAACAATTTATTGAATTTACATGTAATTTATTTATAACATTATAAAATATGCATTCTACAATTTCCCACAATCGGGATCTTCTTTGATCATCAAAAATTGGGAGTTTATTATTATTATTATTATTATTATTATTATTATTGTTATTACTATCACTTTTGTTATTATTATTATTATTATCAATTATATGATTTGTTTTTTTTTTCTTTTCGTCCTCCTTATTTGTATTATCTACAATTTTATTACTTTTATCATTTTCGTGTCTGAGCTCTCCATTTATATCATCAAAAAATATATTAAAATATATAGAGTTTACAAAATGAAAACATAGGTTCAATATTTTCAACTTATTAAAAAATACATTCCAAGCTTTACCTTTGTACAAATAATAATTAACATCAGCTACATAATATTCTAAAATATAAGTAATTAGGTCAAATATATATTTATATATATTTATCGATATTAAATCATTTTGTTTAATAAAAAAAAATAAAAACCTTAAAAGGTCATAACATTTATTACTATTATATTCTGATTCTTCCAAAAATTCATAATTATTTCTGTTATTATTTATATTTATCAACTTTATAAAGTGATAATATATCACTTTCATAAAAAGTTTCATAACACTTTCCAAAGGTAAATATCCATTACTATATTTGCACATAAAATATATATTATTAAAATTATTTATTTTAAAAAATGTATTTAAACTATCATATAAAGAACAGCTACTTTTATAATTCTCTAAAATAAACGAAAGTAGAGATAAACTTAAATTCTCTCTGGTATCATGCTCTCCTTTTTTTTTCTTGTACAAAATATCGTTATTTAAGGATTTGCTCACAACATTATTCTGCAAAAAATAAAATAAAATAAATAAATAAATAAAAAATATATATATATATGTGCATATATTTATATGTATATATATTTATATGGGCATATATTTATATGTATATATATTTATATGGGCATATATTTATATGTATATATATTTATATGGGCATATATTTATATGTATATATATTTATATGGGCATATATTTATATGTATATATATTTATATGGGCATATATTTATATGTATATATATTTATATGTGTATTTATTTATATGTGCATATATTTATATGTGTATTTATTTATATGTGCATATATTTATATGTGTATTTATTTATATGTGCATATATTTATATGTGTATTTATTTATATGTGTATTCATTTATATGTGCATATATTTATATGTGTATTCATTTATATGTGCATATATTTATATGTGCATATGCTAACCCCTTCAACCATGTTATATAAATTCTTTGGAAATAGGCTCAAGACAAAATGAGAAGTATCAAAAAGAGAAAATATTTGATTCGATATATTCGTTGCTATATCATGCACCTCTTTAATAAAATATAAATTCGAATATATATTCAAAAGTAAGGAATACATATATATAATTTTATTAACAATTTGTTTATACAATTTTGAATATCCTTTATTTTTTTTATGTGTGTTCATTATAAATGAGTTTAATAAATCAGGATCATATTTTTTACTATAATATAAGAAATTATAATCATTTATAAAAGAATTGAATATAGAATAGTAGAATGAACATTCTTGTGAATGATATATAAATACAGTCAAAAGATTATGTTTGTCATTTATTTTTTCCTTATTTGTTATTTTATTATCATTTATATTTTCAACATTTTTATGTCCTTCCTTTATATTTCCAACATTTTGGTTTCCCTTTTTCTTTTCTTCTACGTATTCTTTCCTTTTATAGTTTATAAAAAGAAAATCACTCAAAAAAAATATATAATTATTGTGAAACATAATTTGTAACAAATTTTTTATATATAAAAAGAATTGAACGAATACAATATTATTTTTTATCATATTATTATATGAATAAAAGATTTCTTCATTTTGTTCATTTTGTTCATTATTTTCTTTTTCGTTATTATAATTTTTCATATCTGTTGTTTTATTAAATAATGGTTCCATTTCTTTACTATCCTTTATTAATCTCTTATCAATGTAAATACTTGAAGACATGCTATTGTTTTCTATAAGTACATTTGCTTCTTCGTTAATAATATTATTAAACATATAATAATTATTATCAGATGACTCAGAGGGATATCTTTTTTTTATTCTCATGTGATCTTTATTGTTATTCTCTGGAATATAATTAAAATCATTTAACATAGAATTATTAATATTATTATTATTATTACCAAATTGTTTATAAAAAATCTTTTGGTTCTCTTCATTCATATTATTATCAATGTCATATATATAATCTTTTTGTAACAACATTACATCTGTTAAATAATTCATCGTATAGTGATTATTCATAAACTGCTCAGATGTAGCAGGAGGGGATATTTGAAAAATATTAATCCTTTTTTTTGTATATATATCGTTATGATCTTTAATTAAGCTATTATGATTAATAATAATATTTCTCATAATTTTGTTAAATGTATCTGAACTATTTAGAGAATGATGTATATCATCTTCATTCATATTCTTGTTAATTGATTCGTTCTTTTTTAAATGTAAGGTGTCTTTTTCTTCTCCTCTGTAATCTTTTATAATTTTTTGATAAATGTTGTTATAAGAATTATCATCACCATAGTAAATATCAGAATCATGATGAAGTTGCCCTTTCATATGAATACCCATCATAATATTATGCTCATAAAAAACCTGCTTAACTCGCTCCAAGTTTATATATTTCACAACACTAATCATACTATTAGTAATAGATATACACATATTCATCATATAAAGCTTGGATATATTAAAAACAAAAGACGAAGAAGAAGAATACATATCTACAAATATTTTATTAATATATTTTGAAAAAATACAAAAAAAGAAATCATCGAAATTGTAATTCTTTTTATTATATATTTCATTATTATAAAAAAAATGATAATAAATTTGTAAAAAATAATTTTTTAAATATTTATAAAATGATATAAAAAATAATTTAACTAACTTTTTAATATTAATATTTTTTTCTCTATTAAATATATTATCACAATTTTTAAAAGTCCATACAACCCATTTTTTAATTAAGATATTAATACTATCTAATATTAATTTTATATCATTTTCAAAAGATTTATAAATATTAAATAAAAAATATGAATTATTTTTCTTTTTAATAATCCTTTTAAATATTTTTAAAAGTAAACTAGTACAAATATATATTTTCTTTTTTTTTTCATTTTCATAAATTTTTAACAAATCATTAATCAAATTTAATAAATTATTATTATTATTTGTTTCCCATATATCCATTAAACTTATTAAGAATATATCATCAAAACTTATATCTTCTAATACATAGTTTATATTATAGCATTTTTCGAAATTTGGTATATACGCATAAAAATAATTTACTACAACACCAAACTTATTACTATCTTTATATTCATAGCTGTTGTTATAATCATAAGGATCTATTTCATCACTACTACGACTACTAAAACTACGACTACTAAAACTTCTACTACTACTATTATCATCACTTAAATTAAACACATCATTTTCATACAACATTTTAGACGATTCATAATCTTCGTCCGAACAAGTATCACTAGGACCAGGATATTTTGATTTTTTCTCATCTTGTGATGATAAAAATGTATTCCTATCTTTATAATTACTACTATTATGTTTATTCTTATTATGTTTATTCTTATTATGTTTATTCTTATTATGTTTATTCTTATTATATTTATTCTTTTTATTATTTTCCTTGGATGTATACCTATCAACATTCAATTTTTGTATTCTCCGCTTTGCTTTATTTTCCAATTTGTCTTTCTTTATATTACAAGATTCATTTAAATTTATTTGTCTAACATCATTGAGCAAAAAAAATATTTTCAAAAATGATATATCAATCCTAAAGTTTTCTTTTATATCCATATTTTCTTTGGTGTATTTAAAATCAGATAAATTATTATATTTATCATCATTCATATTAGAAAATACATTTCTGTCTTGCTTTCCTCCCATATGATTTTCATCATCTTCATTATGTACATCACGATATAAGTTACTAACACTATTATCGTTAATTGTGTTATTATATGAATGCTCTTCTTGTTTATTTCTATGATATTTATTATTATAGTTTAAAGTCTTCCTATGTACCATCCGTTTTTCATTTATATTTATTTGATCATTTTCTAGATACGAAAATAATTGGAAAATGTATGCATTCAATTTATTAATATTTTTTTTTTTTAATAAAAAAGATAAACATCGTATTATCATAATTTTAAACCTTGAGAATTGTTGAACTTTTAAAGAAAAAAAAAATAAATATGTAAATAAACTAATAAATGTATTCTTTATATCATATGGAATCTTAAAATAATAATTTAATTTTATTTCTATAAGTATATGAAAACATTTATTTATTTGTAAAATGTTACAAAAAAATTTAACTATGTTTTCAAAAAATATAAATATATTATCATCACCACAATATATATCATTATCATCACCACAATATATATCATTATCATCACCACAATATATATCATTATCATCACCACAATGTATATCATTATCATCACCACAATGTATATCATTATCATCACCACAATGTATATCATTATTATTACTATTTTTATTTTTAACATATTTTTTCTTTACAGTACTCTTCTTGACATAATTATATTTAAAGTAACTATCCATATTGTTATAAAAATATTTACAAAAATAATCTAAGAGAATATAATAATATTCTATATATGTTATATATATAGTATCTTTATTTATATTTTTTTTTCTTAATATATATATAATTTTATAATATAATGTATCTTCTAATATAACCATATTTATTTTCTTATCATCCTTGTTTGTGATATTTCCTTCTTCTTGTGATAACCTTTGAACAATTTTTGTAATTTCATTAAAATTTATTAAATTTGTATTTGTACCTATTAATGTTTTTAATATTCTATATATTGATAATAAATTATGATTAAATATGATTAAAGTTTGTATAGATGCTTTACTTATTTTATCATAAAAAAAATCTAATAATAATCGATTTACATTGTATAAAATAACTGGATGTAATATAGTATTATCTATAAAATTTTTTTCATTATTTTTTTTTGCTTTTGTTTTGTTTTGTTTTTCTTTCTTTTCATTTTTTTTCTTCTCTTTATCTATAATATCATAAATATTATTCATCTTATAATTTTTTTTATTATTATCACCATATATATTATTTTCTTCATTAAATGCTTTTAAATAATCAAAAGAAAAAAAAAGAGATGATATTTCTAATAATATATTTTTACTTTCAACTGATATGAATGGGCATAAACTTTTTTTCTTTTCTTTACAATTTGTTATAATTTCTGTTTCTTTATAATCATAATTATATAAAAAATATTTCAAAGAATATATATCATATTGATAATTATCATTTTGTAAATATTCAAGACAAGTATTTATATTCTTATATTCCTTTTTTATATCATGTGTATATAAGAGAAAATTCTGTTTTTTAAAAAGTAATATACATACATTTAAAAAAAGATTCTTATTAATATTCCTTTTAAAAAATTCTTTCTGCTGAATATGTTTTTTCATATTTTTAACAAGAGAAATATTTATATTTACCTCCCGATTCGTGTTATCTCTATGTTCATGTTCAAACATGTTTTCTAAATTTGATACACCTAAATTATACTTTTCATTTTCATGTTCCTTGTTATGATCGTTCGTAGTATTAGGAGTTTGAAAGTAACTAACATTATCACAATAATGCATATGACTATGTTGATTATTATTGTGTGGATTATTATTTTGTTGATTATTATTGTGTTGATTATTATTGTGTGGATTATTATTTTGTTGATTATCACTATGTTGATTATCACTATGTTTCACATTTTTAATATTATCATTTTTCTTGAGTATGTCCGTATCATCAAATGTTACATTGTTATGATATAATCTTTCATTCTCATTTCTTGAATGAGGAGTCCCAAAACCCATACTGTCAAGTAAAGTGCTGTGGAAGTCTATGGGTTGAACTGAATACGTATATAATGAATTCTCCAAAATTTGTATCAATATCCTTTTATAAACAAAATTATCATTAATAAAAATAAAATTTTTTAAAATATCCAGAAAATAATGTAAGGATCCAGACAACATTTTAATATTATGTTCATAATGATTACTATTATCATTTGTATTATAATTTTTTTTAAAGAAAAAAAATAATTTAAATAAGTTAATAGATAAATAACAATTAATATATTTCTGAATATCTTCATAAGTAATTATATTACATATAGAACATATAAAAAAAATTACAGAATATTCTTTTTGTTGTAATGTACTTGTTATTATATCTTGATTAGTATATGTATTTGATAAACTTAATTTTGGGAAGGTTAAAAAAATATTTAGATATGATTTTATATTACTTTGTGATAAAATATTTAACCTTAATTGTAAATAAAAAAATATATTAATACAATATATTTGTATATTTAAAAATAATAAAATATATTTATATATCCATACTATATTTTCAATATCTATATTTTTTAATAAATCAAAATAATTATTTGTATCTTTATATGTATCATAATATATTTGAATTATATCGTGAATATTAATTTTTTTTTCTATGATCAAAAATATATCATATAAAAAATTTTTTTCATATGAAAAGTCTTCAACTTTATAATTTGTATAAAAATAAAACAATTCACATTTTTTTAATACATATAATATATTCTTAAATATATAAAAATATTCATCACAGTATAATAAATGTAGTTTCTCCATATTTAAAACATCTGCATTCTTTTTTATTCTTTCTATTAGCTCTTCGTCATTATTATCATTATATATCTTATCATTATTATTATATGTGTCCTTACCATTCATCACATTTCTATGCTTACATGATTTCATAACATCTACCTTTTCATATTCTATATCTGTAAAATATATTTTTAAACAATGGAAAATTAGCTCTTTTGAAAAACCAAAAAAATAAGATGTAGAGTCATTAAAACTTAAGTATTCATTTATATATTTCTGTATCTTTAATGATATTGTCTCGTCTTCGAAAATGCTCTTATTAGATGGACATAAATAACTTAAGATGTTCATATATCGTGTTTCAAAAATTATTTTTATATCATCCTTATATCCTTCATATGTTCCTTGTGACAGCAATTCATAAACCTTTTTGTTTGATAAATATTCCTTTTTCATGTTCAAACTTCACAAATGAACGAATATAAAAAATGAAAAAAAAAAAAAAAAATAAAAAATAAAAGAAAATAAATAATATATGAATATTATTATATCCTTATACACATTTATTCATTATTTTTTTCTTGTTTTATTATTATTATTATATATATATATATATATATATATATATATATATATAACTATTAATACGTTCCTATTAAGTTCGAAAGAACATATTTCTGACCATGTCATTAATTTTTATTTATAAATATAAAAAGAATATAATATTCTTATAAAAACAAAAAATATATTATATATATATATATATATATATATATGTTGCTTCTTTATATTTAATAAGAATAAACAAAAATGATGAAAAGAGAAAAATAAATAAAAAATAAATCACTATAAATAAACATATAAATAATATATATATATATATATATATATATAATAATTATATATGAATATTTTAGAAGTTCCGTTTAAAAATATATATTAACAAAAAAAATAATAAAATAAAATAAAATAAAATAAAAAGTAGCTTCTTTAAATAGGCGGTTCAAATTTAATAATATATATATATAATTATTATGTAGTCCTTATATATTTAAAAAAAAAAAAAAAAAAAAAAGAGTATATAATAATGCATATGTATATATATATATATATATATAATAATATAGGTGATAATTTTCTTCTGAGGTGTTCTTAGTATTTATAAAAAAAAATATTTATATATTTTTATTTTTAATGAAATGCTTTTTAATACTTCTCAGAAATAAATAAATTATACTTATATGTACATTTTACTTATATTTCAAAAAAAAAAAAAAAAATATATATATATATATAATATATATATAATATAATATTATATATATGTATAAATATACATTATTATAAAAATGATAAAAAAGTAATCTTTTGTTTTATTTTTTATAATTTTTCTTCTTTTCTTTTTATTACATTTTCCTTAATTTTTTTTTTTATATGGAGGTTATATTGTTTAACTCAACTAAAGTTCTATTCTTATGAATAAAAATAAAAAAAAAAAAGGAAAAAGAAACATAATTGTAATAATAAAGAATAAGAATTCTTAAAATATATATATTATATATTATATATATATATATATATATATATATATATATATATTATTTTATATTATATTTATTTATTTATTCTTTTTTAAACATATATAATTATATAATTATATACTTTATATGATTATATATTTATTTAATTTTGTTTATAACCCCTTTTTAAAAAACATATATATATTACATATATGTTTTTTTTTTTTTTTTCTGAAGGGGGGGGAGATAATAATATAACATACATAATAACACACAATATTTATATGTATATACATTTTGTATGTATTCTTTTTTATTGTAACTTTTTTGTATAAATCTATATATATAAATAATTACATATATATATATATATATATATTTATTTATTTATATATATAAGAAGTGGCAAGTTGTTATAATATGGAATATTTGGAAAGCGAGAAAAGTAGTAGTGATGAAAAAGAAGATGTAAATAATTTACAAAGTGATAATAATAAGGATATCAGTCATAGAGATAACCATAGTTATATGAATAGTGATCATGATAATCATAGGAGCAACCTTAGGGATAATGTTTATGAAGAATCTGAACAAGGTGGAAATCAGTCAGAAGGAAGAAAAAAAATTAAAGGGTTTTTCAAATTAAAAAAAGGAGATTCAGAAGATGAAAAGAAAGAAAAAGAAACAAAAGATCATTCCCTTAAGGACGGAGGAGAAACATTTAAAGAAAATAATAAATATATCGAAAAAAAAAAAAAAAAAAAAAAAAAAAAAAACAGTGAAACTATTAATTATAATAAAAAATATTTTAATAAAAATAAACAAAGTGGAACTTCATCAAACGAACATTCCTCTTATTCTGATGAAAACTTTTTTGAAGCAGCAAAAAGAAATAAAATATTAAACGAAGAAATATATACAAATAAAGATAATGAAGATATTATGTGTGATATGTCCATTTTTAATTATGATAACAATATGGATGATTCTTTATTTACCAAAAATGAGGATTTTAGAAATGGATGGAAAAATGATAATAAATATGATGATAATAAATATGATGATAATAAATATGGTGATAATAAATATGGTGATAATAAATATGGTGATAATAAATATGATGATAATAAATATGGTGATAATAAATATGGTGATAATAAATATGGTGATAATAAATATGGTGATAATAAATATGGTGATAATAAATATGATGATAATGAATTGAAGGAATATAAAAGGAAAGGTAAACGTTATTCTAGTGATAATGATAAAGATGATAGTCCAGAATATTCCTCTGGAAAATATTCTTCGAGTAATAGAAATCAATCAACGAATCTTTTAAATAATATTAAAGATTTTTGTAATACATATATATTAAATAAAAATAAGGATAGAAGTAGAGAAGGTACTTATGAAGATAATACGACGGAAGATGCAAATGAGGATACACAAGATTTTTATAAAAATAAAAAAAAAGAAATCCTTATGAATATATTATCTAATGATATAAATATTAACAAAAATGATGAAAATGATTTTTTTATGGATAGAAATTTCAAAGGAAAAAAAAAAGAAATAGATATAAAAAAAAATCAACAAGTTATGAAAAATATGTTAAATATAAAGAATAATGAAATTATAGATGTTTATAATGATAAAGATAATTTTATAAACATAGAAGATAAATATCAATCAGGAGATTATAAAGATAAAAAAGAATATGATTATTTAAATAATGAAAAACAAAAAAATCTAAACAAAATGACACATAAAAAAGATAATAATAATAATAATAATAATAATAATAATAGTGTACTTTTATCACAAAATAGTAGTACTATATTTAGTCATGTTGTACAAGAAGAATATCCTGATAACATACAAAAATTTAATAAAAATTCTTTTTATAACAATCTTGAAAATAGAAAATTAATAAATATAAATAATATATATGATAAATATAAGATTATATTATCTGAGATTAAATCAGGTGATCATTTAAATAATGTAGAAAATAAATTAAATATTATAGAAAACTCATTATTATGTATTTTCGATTTACAAGATGGTGATAATGATGATAATCATCATCATTATTATGATCGTAATAATATGAAAGGAGATAAATTAGATATAAAAAAAAAATTTTCGGAATTATTTGATGATGCATTAAATACACTAATTGATAATTATGAAGAAGTCAAAAAGAAAGAACATTCTGAGAATGTAAATAAAAAAGATCAATTAAATTTATCATGTGATTTTAATTTATATTTAAGAATTTGTAAAGTTGTTTTAAATGATGAAAAATATATACATACTAGTAATAAAAAAAATATGTTATATTATAATAATATATATAAAATAAATTATATTAAAAGTAATAATAAAAATAAGGATATTTTATATAATATTCATTGTAGAAATATTCATTTATATTTAATCTTGTCATCACGGGAAGGTATTGAAAACAATAAAGAGGAAAGAAAAAAACAAATGAACACATTAAAAGAAAAAGAAAAAAACAAAAATAAAAACAAAAATAAAAACAAAAATAAAAACAAAAATAAAAGTAAAAATAAAAATTGCATTGATATGGATAATATATACAATATAAATAAATTAAGAAACATAAATAATATTAATCATATTAACAATATGTACGATCTTAATAATGATGAGAACGATTTGATTAATCAAAAACTTTATTATGATGAAATAGATTATACAAAAAAAGGTACTTTAGATAAAATACATGTTTTATGGTTTTATGAAAAAAAGAATGAAGTACATTATCTTCATTTATATAACCTTAACAATATTAACAGTAAAATGTTATCTATTATAATTGATGGATATCTCGAATGTATAGATGTTGTTTATTTAAATAATTTTTTTCCTCTCGAAAGTTTTTATAATTCTGTTAAAAATTATTATCTTATGGTTATAACAGAGAATTCATTTTATTTTTTTAATATCCATTTATATTTTAATTGTGAAGAAGATTTTAATATATCTGAAAATGAAAAGTTGATTTATCAAAATATATATCCTTTTTATTTTAATATTTATTTATTCTTATTATTTAAAGTACCTAAAGAATCTAAAATGAAGTTTGAATATATTCGTTCCCATGAAAAAAGTGAAAGAATATTTCTAGTTGTTAATGATGGAAATGTTTATGAATTTATATATGAGAAAAAAAAATTATTTGAACCATTAAATATGTTTAAAAATATTATTGTAAATTCAGTATCCTCTTTAATTAATACGATTAATGAAAAAATATTTCATCCATCCAGAAATTATATGATAGACAATGCAACAATTGATGATTACAGCTCCCTCAATTATTATGATAATGGTAAGAGCTCAATTAACTCGTATAATATTTCTAATACCTATCCAGAATATATGGATAATAAAACATTTATTGATGAATATAATAAAAATATTTATTGTGATGATTTGCATGATTATCCTATAAAATTTTATTTAAAAAAAATTATCAGTACTTATTTTATTAAATATTTTTCTTTCTTTAAAAATAAAGTTAAAAAAATAATTATAGATAATGAAAGATCTATTCTATATGTATTATATGAAAATAGTGATTTATATGTAAAATTGTTGACAAATAGGGCTAATATTAATAGTAAGAAGAAAAATTATTTATCAGATACTATTATATTTACTAAAGGTGAGCTAATAAAAGAGTTGAACAATATTTATTTTATTGACGATATGAATATTTTGTATAATGATATGTATAATATGAATAATGACTTGTATTTTAATGCATCCAACATGAATAATATGAATAATATGAATAATATGGTTAGTATGAATAATATGAATAATATGGTTAATATGAATAATATGAATAATATGGTTAATATGAATAATATGGTTAATATGAATAATATGAATAATATGGTTAATATGAATAATATGGTTAATATGAATAATATGGTCAACATGCATAATATGACCAATATGCATAATATGCATAATATGCATAATATGATCAACATGAATAATATGAATAACATGAACAACATTAATAACGTGACTAACATAAACACTAACAATAATAATAAATTCGGATTCGCTCATAATAATATAGATCCCACAACATTTCATAAATTAAATATTATAGATATACACATAAACCATATACATGAAAGAAATAATATCTTCTTAAAAATGGTTGATAATAATTTAAACATATATTATTTGTCTCTTGTAAAAAATATGGATACTAATAATTATAAGCTTATTTTAAAAGATTTTCAAAACTTCCCTCATAAGAAGGGCCTCAAAATTAATGACAAGAAATCTGACATTATTTTTACACACCATTTAAAAAATCTATATATCATATTAAAGAAAAAAAACTTAAAAAAAAAAGAACCTAACAAAAATATTGTGCACAAGGATGATGTACAATCAAAAAAAAAAACATTCTTCTTTTTTAATAAGGATACAATGGATAGACAAAAAACAAGAAAAACACATGCCTACAAACGACATTCAACAGTTCATGTGAGGGATGCTAGTAGACGTGTAGATAAAAACACCAAGGGAAATGCAAAATATAAAATGACAAGTAAACAGAAAAAAGGAAAAATAGGAAAAAGAGAAGAAGCAGAAGAGGAACAAGTAGAAATGGAAGTAGGAGTAGAAGTAGAAGGAAGAAGAAAAAAAAGTTATAGAAGAAAAGAACATTCAAGTGATGAAAATTTAAATGATGAAAATTTTAATGATGAAAATTTAAATGATGAAAGTTTAAATGATGAAAATTTTAATGATGAAAATTTTAATGATAAAAATTTTAATGATGAAAATTTTAATGATGAAAATTTTAATGATGAAAATTTAAATGATGACGAAGAAAAAAATACTTACCAAGATGACGACCAAGAAGATAGTTATGATGATATTAGCGATAATGCTAGTGATTATAATAATCATTATAATAATCCTAATTTTGAGCAAGATAACGAAAGCGAAGAAGAAAAGGTGTGCTATAAATTAAAATTATTAACATGTGCAGACGATATTGGTAGCACTAATGAAATGTCAAGCTCAAATAAAAACAAATTTATTTTTAAGCAAATAAACGAATATTATATCAATGAAGAAATTATTGGTGTTATTTATAAAAAAAAGAATTACTATTTTCATGAATTCTTCGAACAAACTGAGAAAGATAATATTCTTAAAGATTTTTATGTTAATAAAATGAAACAGGATAATATATCCAATATCATAGCCAGAAATGAAAAAAATCGATTTCACCTGAACAGTCAGGTAAGAAGTGAACCAAATTTGAGAACAACCTTGGGTAATAATTCGACGAGTACAAATATGATGCCTAATAATATGTCCACAATAAATATTCCAAATATGAATGTTAACAATATAAATATGTCTAATGTGAATATGGCCAATATGAATGTGCCACATATGAATATGCCCAATAGGAATATTCCTAATATGATACATGTGGATAGTCAAAATAACCTGTACAATTCAGGTTATAATAGTAAACCGTCAGGTAATTTTTATGACGAGCGAAATTTTATGAATATGGGTGAAGTTCGAGATAAGATGGAGAGTATACCTCCATTTTATTTATATGAAAATACATTGAGTGAATATCAGGAATATTATGATTTGATGATTATAACAAAGAGACATATATATTATATAAGTAAGAATACGAGGACACAGAAAATAGAAAAGATGATAAATAATTACTTACCATATAAGATATCTTATGAAAATAGAAATATAGAAAGTGTGGTTTTAAAAGAAATAAAAATAAAGGAATATGGTAAGAAAAATCAAGAAGATTTTTATAAAAGCATAAAACAAAATATGTTTATGAAAATAAATAATGACAAGAATAATATAATATCAAAGCAAATGATTAATTCTGTATCAGGTGGTATACCTATTGATGTTCCCCCTTCTCCTACTAGTTTAATAAAAGAAAAAAATGAGTATGAAGAAATATATGAATATTTTATGAATCAAATAATTGAAATATCTTCAACTGAAGAATTTTTATTTATTATATGGAGCATTTTATTAAACCATGTGTATAAGTATGAAATAATGTGTTTTAGTAATATTCAGAGTACTAATCAAAGGGATATAAAAAACAAGTTGAATGATGATAAGAGTAAACGAAATATGGATACCATTCATAATATGGATAATATGAATTATAATGGAAATTATTATAATAGTTATGGTGTTCCAAGAACATCTATGAATATTGCAGGATCTAGTACAGGACAAGATAGGAAAAAATTATTTTTCGACAACTTTAAGAAAAATGATATGAATAGTAATAATAATAATGATGTGTTAAGTCCAAATGAATATGAACAAAATGTGTTTGAAAATTCTTATATAAAAAAAGACTGGAATAATTATAATAATAATAATAATAATGTAGATTATGATGTATTAAATAAGATATATAAAAGAACACCGTTTAAATTTGGATTTGTAGATAAGAGTGCAGAATATATAATAAAACAAGGAAAACTACAAAAAGCTATGGAATTAGAAATAAAAACGAGAAAGGTTAAAGGAATAAACCATTTATTTAATGATAATATTATTGATGATTTAGAAAATGAATTAACAAAAAGTGGAGGGAATAATAAAAATGGAGATTATAAAAATAAAAATGATAATGTTATAGATAATGAAAATGTATTATTAAATGATACATCATATTCTAATTTATATAATGCATATCAAAAAAATTCATCCAAACAAAAATTATTAGAAGCAGAGAGAAATAAAAGTGGAACCTTTGCATTTGAGTATTTAACAAATAAAAATTTTGATATTGTATTTTTAAAAAATTTAAAATGTTATAATAATTCATTACATATGTTATCAAGAGGGTTGTTGTTGTTGCTTAGTCGTTTGTTAAAACCTGTCATGTTTATTAATTTGTTTTCTTATGAAAAGTATAGAGACATAAATGTTTTTAAGTGTTCTAGTAATGTTCCCTATAAGTCTAGAAAATATATGAAGGTATCCGAGGCATCACGAGGTAAAAAGGGCGAAAAAAAAAAAAAAAAAAAAAAAAAAAAAAAAAAAAAAAAATATATATATGTGAATATATTTGTGTGAATATATTTGTGTGAATATATTTGTGTGAATATATTTGTGTGAATATATCTATGTGAATATATTTGTGTGTGCACGTGTTTATATGTTATTGTTTAGTGCTACAGACAAGGATATATAATATATGACATATCATATCATATATATATATATATATATATATATTTGTATATATAATATTGTTGCTTGTTTTTTCCTTCAGGAGTTGGAATTTCAATTATTTCAAAAGAAAAAATCGAAGAAGACGAAGAAGAAAGCTTTTACAATATGAAAGATTTTTGTATTATTCGGATGAGCGATTATATGTATTCGAGAAGAAAGAGGAAAAGGAGTATATTAGAAGATGATAGTAACATGTTGATATTAACAGGAAACCTCCCTTTAGATTTTTGTTTGAATTTAGTAGAGAAATTAAAATGTTTAAGTTTATGTGTTAGTATAGTTTTACGAAGTTTATTAAAGAAGAAGAATGAATATACAACTAAGATAAAGAATATAAAAGATGTATCAATAATAAATATATATTATGATTATACGTTAATTATGATAAATGAGATAAATGAGTTTTATGGTATATTAAATTTTATAAACTTTAGTATTGAATATATGTTAATATATTGTATAATAATATGTGATTATTATAAAAATAAAAGTATAATAAAAAAAAAAAATATAGGAAATAAAAAAAATTTTATATATTTATCTAGTACATTATTTGATTTATTAATTAAATGTAATTTTATGAGAACATATTTAAGTTCAACCTATAGAAATATATTAAAACAATGTTTATTTAATATAATAAGATCTGGGAAATATATACCTATAGAATTCTTTCAAGGATATATAATACATAAGAATGAATTTTTAGCTTTGTTTTTAACAAAAAGAATTGAGGAAGAAGTTTTTTTAAAGAAAAAAATGAAAGTAAAAGAACATTATGATTATTATAATAATAATAATAAAAGTAAGACCGATAATAATTTTTTAACACATCATCATAAATATGGTGATTTTATGGCTTCGTCTGAAAAACGAGCTGAACATTTTATAAATGAAAATTTAAAAAATGCTATGATAAGTATAAATATTTACAAGTTGATTATTTTATTATATAAAGCTGATTATTATCGTTGTACTAGTACATTGATATGTTTATTTATTGATTCCTTTTATAAGACATTAGGGGGAGATAAACATAAAAATTTGATTCTTAAGGATGAAGTTGTTACAGATATGAAACAAGGAAAGCATGATGTGAACAATTATAATATTAACAAGAAAAATAATAAAAAAGATATAAATATTAATAATAATAATAATAATAATAATAAAATATATAATGATAATACTGTAAATGCTTATAATAATTCTTATCATATTC
This sequence comes from Plasmodium billcollinsi, assembly GCA_900257145.2. Taxonomy (NCBI): domain Eukaryota; phylum Apicomplexa; class Aconoidasida; order Haemosporida; family Plasmodiidae; genus Plasmodium; species Plasmodium billcollinsi. Next base: position 601,157 of record LT990231.1, read on the forward strand.
ATTCAAACCATCTAGTGAAAAACAAAAAAAATAATGTACAAGTACTAGAAAAACATTTGAAAATGCTATGTGATAATTTTTTTAATTTAGAAGAATTTTATTGCAGTCATATTATAATTAATAATATGGATATTGAATATACTTATGATTATTTTATTTTATATGAGAAATGTTTTTTACCTATAGAAAGGATAGTACATGTAAATTATTTGAAATACTTATATAAGAATAATGAAAGAAAAAAAAATAAAATTCGTAAATTTCTTATAACATTATTAGAATATTCTAGAGATATAAATTTTCATTTTTTTATTTTTAATTTAATATTATATAAATGTAAAAACGAGTTTCCATGTTCCATATTTGAATTACACATTTCTCAATATTTATATTTCTTTGTAAAATTAAATGAACTTAATATTAAAGATGCTTATATATATTATTTTAATAACTTCAAATATCAAGATATGATAATATATTTTTCTAGAAAAGCATTTTATCCATGGGAAACAAATGTGGAACAACAAAAAAAACAAAGCTTATCAAATATATATAATGACAAATTAAAGAGAACAAAAAAAAATAATAGTTATTATGAAATGAATAATACTACATATATGAATGAAAAGGGATATACCGATGTGGAAAATGAACGTTTAAATAAAAAAAATAAACGATTAAATGTAAGAGGTGCTACAAATACATTTGATGATATTATTGTAAGTGATAATGTAAACAGTTATGATATATATAATACAAGTATGAATAATAGAAAGAATCATATAAATGATATGAAAAGGAAACAGACTAAAAAAAAAAAAAGCATGTTATATGTAGATGAAAAAGATAATGAAGGAATAGGAGGAGAAAATAAGAATATAAGTAATAATATATATAATAGCTCATATAGTAATATAAATAATAGTTCATATAGTAATATAAATAATGATATATATAATTCTGATAATATGAGATATGTTAATAATACAAAGTATTTATCAGGAGTCCCAAGTTATGCTCATATACTTATTAATAAACAAGTAAATGAATTTTATCAAGGTTTACCTAATTATAATAATATGATGATAAAGGGTTCCCATATTATTAATGAATTACCAAAGAATAATTATATATATGAAAATAATTATATAGGACAGAATTATCTTATGACGAATCCATTATATAATAAAGAGACTAAAGATATTTTTTATACAATTTATAAATATTTATTCAAAATAATTTGTTATCCTAGTTTAAAAAAAAGAATGGAATTTATTGATAATTGTATGAAAACGAAAATATTTGTTATTCGCAAAGTGTGCAATTTTAAAAATAGAACATTTTCATCTAATAAAAAAAAAAATAATAAAATGAACAGAAATAGTAGTTATGTAGATAATAATATATCATCGTATTATGATGAGGATGTTTTAAAAAAAAAAAAAAAGAGAGAAATAGGAGGAATAAGAAGTAGTGTTGATAATAACAAAATAGATGTTGATATGGATGGAAAATATAAGAATAATAGAAATTATTTATATATTAATGATGTGGATGTTTTATATAAAAAAGATAAACTTGGATATTATAAGAATAGTATAGATGATAATAATAATGATAATATACGACGTTCGTATGTATCGTCATGTTCTTATCGAACACCACATAATAATATAAAATATGAAATAAAGGAAGGAGGTAGTGATAATATATATACAAGTAATATAAAAAAAAATAAAAAGAAAATAAAAAATATTGATGAAATTTTTAATATTAATAGTATGTTAAATAAAGAAGCTTTAAAAAATTATTATACGGTTGATAAAACAATATTATATGATGAATCATATAGTAATTTATTAAAAGGTATATTTGAAAAAAATAAATGTTTATTTAAATTAAAAGAAAATTATTGGTCTAAACAAAATTCATATTATTTACATTTAAAAGATATAAAAAAATGTCGAACATGTTTAAATTATCAGAGATTATTATTTTATGAGGTTATTAATTTATTTGTTTTTTATGTATATAAATTTTGTAATTGGAGTGTTTTAAAAAATTATTTCGATATATTAATAAATGGTTCTGAAGAATCTATTATAAAGGTGTTAGAACATTTTAGAAATATTAATAAGGAGGAAATAGATGTAATTAAAAAATCATATAATAATATGTATGAATATTTATCCAAAAGTAAATATGAACATATAGATGATATTATAAATGATTATAATAACAAAATTAATAATATTGAAAGTAAAATAAATATTGATCGTATTATTGATATTATAGATACATTTAAAGAATATTTATTATTAATACAACAAGAAATTCATACAAAAGAAGGATTAAAGAATCATATATATGTAAAGAGTAAAATATTATTTAAGAATTTTTTACCATCATTTAATTTATTAAAATTAATAATATTATGTGATAAGAAAAAAGAAAAAATTGAAAATTTAAACACAAACTGTTTCTCAACCGTAAATAATATGTTAAGAAATGATATAATTAAAGCAAGTACATTTTATTTTTCCAAATATTCTTATTGTTTTGAAAGACTATTAGATTATGCTTTCTCATTAACTATAACTTTTGAAAATATTAACTTTATTATTAATTATATAGGAGATGTCTTAAAATTATATGAAGTTGATTTTAAAAATTCGTTATATCTATTAGTTATAATAAAATTGCATAAATTTATAAATAACTTATTTGAAATAACAAAAGTAAGAGAAATACTTAAAACAAAAGTTAGTATATTAAAAAATAATAAATATTATGAGCGTATTAAATTATTATATCTTTTAAATTGTATTCCTCTTATATATCTCGATCCACATATGAATGTTATATTAATAAATGAATCATATGAATATACAATGAATGATGATGATAAAATTATTTTTTCCAAGTTATCTCCATTTTCTTTAGTAAGTAAGGTTGTAAATCATAAATTGAGAAGTGTATATACATATCATGATTACACGGATAATTTGGAAAATGAAGAAGACGTACAGAAAAACAAAACATCTACATCAACCAATGATGTTACAAAAAAGAAAAAGGATGATCATATGTTATATGATTCGTTATCTGATTTTTCAAATAACATATCATATGGAACATCTGATGGTTCATACCTTGATAGTAATGAAAATAGTGGTCGTCTTAACAATGATAAGCAAATGAAGGGGAAGCGCATGTCAAAAGTATCTAAGCAAAAGAAGAAAAATATAAATCAAAGTAAAAGTAAAAGTATAAATCAAAGTAAAAGTAAAAACATAAATCAAAGTGTAAGTAAAAATATAAATAGAAAGAATTATAATAATAATGAAAACGATGAATCCTATAATATTCATAATAAAATTAAGAAGGATAATATTGCTATTGATAAAGATGATAGGAAAACTTTATATTATTTATATAATGTAAATTATTGTTTTAACGATCAAAATAATAATAATGTGAACAATTCAAGTATACTTGGTAATCCTCATAATCCAGAATTAGTTGTTTTAAGTTATAAGAATTATTGTTTTTATGTTGTTTGGATATCTAATTTATTATTAAATCATAAAATAGAATATCAATCATTAATATATGTATATTTAAAAATATATAATAATACCAAACATCAAAAAGCGTCATTATTAGAAGAACATGAAATTTCAATTATTTTATATTATTTATTTACTATGTGGATTAACGGAGATAAAAATAATTCCTCCTTTTTTTTTTATAATGAAGAAAAAAGTTATCATGAAAAAAATAATCTTGGTTACTTTTTAAAAGATACATATGGAAATTTACAATATATTAATAATTATTCTTTAATTACTTTATTAAAAGAATTGCTATCAAGAGCAGAATTTTATTTTGAATATACATCAGATGCAGCATCAAGAAATTATGATATTAGTTGTATAATTCTTGATTCTTCTATATATGATAATGAAAAAGTAAAAAAATCATCAGTAGATATTTTAAAAAAATTCTTTGATAATATATACATAACTTTTAATGATGTTCTTATTAAAATACCATTCTTAAATCAAATTTTGGAATTCCAAAAAATACACGAATTTTTAAAGAGATTTAAAATATATCTCGATGAAATTATTTGTCGAATAACCTTGACCGAGGGAAACTATATGTAAAGTTAAAGAAAATATAAATGCAAACAACACCTAATCATATATCTATTCAATGTTTTTTTTTTTTTGGAAAATATATAACCATTTTAAATGAAATAAAATATTGTCACTTTTGAATATCCACAAAAAAAAAAATAAATAAAAAAAAAATAAAATAAAATAAAATAAAATAAAAAAAAAAATAATAAAATAAAAATAAAAAAAAATAAAAAAAAATAAAATTAAAAAAAAAGCAATAAAAAAAAGGATCTACATATATATATATATATATATATATATATATATATATATATATATATATATGTATATATTTAATTACACACGAATATATAACCATTTCATTTACACATTTTGTATTTTTTTTTTTTTTTTTTTCTTTGTAACTTTGGAAAATATATAATCTATTATTATATATTTTATTTTATTTATATTTATTTTTTTTTTTAAAACTAATAAACCTTGAAAATAAAAAAAAAATATATTAACATATATTATATATATAGAGAGAGGAAAAAAAAAAAAAAAAAAAAAAATTTATGTGCATGCAAAAAAAAAAAAAAAAAAAAAAAAAGAGAAGGTACAACCACAATAAGAACAACTAAGATGTAATAAATAATGTTTTCTCTCATAGTGAACACCATTTTTTCTCTTCTTTTTTGAAAAAAAAAAATTATAAAATATATTATAAAAAATTATATATATATATATATATATTATACAAAATATTTATGTTTTCTGTAGATGTGGTTGTTTTCTTTAAAAATAATAAATATATAATATATACATATATATATATATATATATTTATTTATATGTAATTATTTTGTTTTACAAAGGGAACCATGAAAATTGATTTTTTTTTTTTTTTTTGACTTTTAATTTTTTAATGTGATGAAAAAAAGTCGTTTTTTGCTCCTTTCCATTTTCTTTTGTTTTGTAACAAATATAAGCTTGGAGTTCAAAAGAAAGCAAAAAGTAGAACTTAATTCCTTACAAACAAATAAAAATAATGATAGTATAAGAGAGGAAAAAATTAAAGAAGGTGGTGTAGAATCACAACCTGATGTTGATGGGGATACCTGTGTAATTTTTTCTTCTTCAGAAGGAAACTCCAGAAAGTAAAAATTAAAAAAAAAAAAAAAAAAAAAAAAAAAAAAGAATATATATATATATTTATGTTGCTATTCATTTATTTTATTTTTTTAATGAAATATTTTTAAAAAGTTTTAAGTCCAAAGAAATAAACATAAACATAAACATGCATATATATATATATATATATATATATATATTTATATATTTATATATTTATATATTTATTTATTATACATGTTATGTTCATTTTCCGTAAATTTTTTCCCGTGCAGCTGTTGGTGCCCTAGAGGATACATTTTGTGCAACGAAGAAGACGTTTTAGATGTACAAGACAAACTTAACGAAATTAAAAATAAACATGAAAGAAGTCTAGTAACCCCCTTATGGATGAAAAGACTATGCGACAATTCAAAGGATGTAGGTTTTAAAAGTATGTCTGTTGTTATAGATTATGAATTAGCAGTATTATGTAAAGACGGAAGTAATAAAGATTATGCTGATTTTGAAATTATTGGAGCGTCTGGATATATTACAGGAGAAGAAATGATTGAGCAACAAAAAAGAAACCCTTGGTATGTTCCACGAAAATGTACTGTCAATAATTTTTACTTATGTAGAAAAGTAGAAAATGATAATGTCCATTGTTCATATACTCCTTGGTCAGATTGGAGTACCTGTAAAAATAATACACAAAAAAGATATAGAAAAGTAAGCCGATCGAATCAAAATAATGAAAATTTTTGTTTGTGGAATGACAAAATTGTTCCCAGAAATATAATGGAACAAACGCGTTCATGTTAAAAAAATAAAATAAAGAAATATAAGAAATAATAGACGTAAACACAAAAAAAAAAAAAAAAAAAAAAAAATTATTATATATAGAATGAAATGTATATTATATTATATCATAAGTTTTATTATTTATTTATTATTATTATTATTATATATATATATATATATATATATTTTTTTTTTTTTATTTTTTTTTGATGAAGTCTTAATAAGACTCCACATGTGTGCCTCATATATTAATATATAATGGTACATAATAAGAATATGAATACATATTCTTCTTATTTTTTAATTAATATTAACTATTTAGACTATTATATAGCATTTTATAATAATTTGAATAAATAAATAAATAAATATATATATATATATATATATAAAGGACCCTTTAATTATAAAAATAATAATCCCTCATTTTATACAATTCTTACAGTGAGCTATATTTTATATTGTACATAAATTTTTTTTTTTTTTTTTTTTTTTCCCCCTACTTTTTGGCTGTTTTTTATAAACCGTGCAGGTCATTTTAAAAATGGTCAGAATTTTTATTTTATTAAAAAGTAAATATAAAGATTGAAAAAAAAAAAAAAATAATAATAGAAATAAATTTATATAATAAATAAGAAAACACATATATATATATATATATATATATATATATATATATATACATATATTATCACATATTGTTCAAAGATTCATAAATGTGTGACCAGAATTTTAACTTATCTTCTATCTTGTGAAAGATGGTAATGGATAAATCATTGAATGATCCAACATGATCAGAAAAAATAGGAAATTTTGTTTCATGTACGAAATTTAGGATATAAAAAATAAAATGGTATGTTTTAAAATGTGTCAATAATTTGTTCATATGGTTTTCTTGTATTGAAATATTTAATTTTTGACGATTTGCATTTAACATTTTAATAACATAAGAGGGTAAACCAAAAGGTTTATATAAATAAGAATGGTCTCTATAATAGTCAAAACAATTTCCAAGAAATATTGTATTTTCTAAATTAAAATAAAATTGTACATTCTTATAAAACAATTTTTCATGAACAAAAATGGAATATAAAATGTCTCCATATAAATGAATATCGCAATGTGGCATAAATAATATGACTTTTTCCATAAATCTGGAAAATTTAATTATATTCATTTTTTCTGTACAAGGTAAGGGGACATCATTGAGATTATGTGTGCACTTACTATGTTGTTTGTGTTCTAATATATGCACATAATTATAATAGTTATAATTATCTTTTTCATTATAATTATCTTTTTCATTATAATTATCTTTTTCATTATAATTATCTTTTTCATTATAATTATCTTTTTTATTATAATTATCTTCTTTATTATTACCACACTTATTATCTCCATCAGCATTTTTGTTTTCCTCTTTATTAGAGCATATTAAAATTTTTATGTTAAAGTACTCACACACATTCCGATCAACCTCTGAAATTTTCGGATCGTATATGTACACCTGTTTTATATCATATTCTTTTTTTAACAATAATAAAAATGCAAATTGATAAATACAAGCCTTTTTGTTATTTAAATTCATATCTATTAAAGAACCGAGACCTAAAGAAATAATCGCTTTGTTAACATTTTCTTTATTTATTTTATTAAACTTGTTTGTAAAATTTTTAAAAAATTCATTTTTTTCCAAATGACAAGTAACATTTTCTATATTTTTACAAATATTTTTTACATTCATTTTTTTTTTAATATTATATATACTTTGTATTTTTATGTTTTCTTTTTCTTTATATATATTATTTTCCGCATTTTCGTTTTTTTTCTCTCTTTGTTTGTTTTCATTTTCGAGTGTTAATTTATCAATGACTTGCTTTTTATGACGGTCGGATTTTTTTTTTTGTACAACAATCCATTCATCCATTTAACAAGAAAAATAAAAATAAAGAAAAAGAAAGAAAAAGAAAAAAAACTAAAAAAAAAAGGATGTTAAAACCGAAAAAACAACATTAAAAAAAACAAAAAAAAAAATTATGGCCTTTAAAAATTATTCATATTGCTATATATTCGTTTAATTATTCTTTTGATATAAAATATTATATATATATATATATAATATTATATGTAGATATAGGTATTTATTTTTTTACTTTTTTATTTATTTATTTTTTTATTTTTTTATTTATTTTTTTATTTTTTTATTTATTTATTTTTTTTTTTATTTTTTTTTTTTATTTATTTATTATTTTATTCTATTCTATTTTTAGCTTAAGAACTTTTCATTCCTCTAGTAAAACATTTTTTTACGATTACATATATTTTTCTGATTTACAATAATTTTATAAACATAAATATTATACTTTTACGTGTGTATAATATTTAAAACAAATAATATTTTTTAAAATGAGCATACATTATAATTATACAAATAATTATAATTTTGTATATTTTGTTATTCCCATTTTTATATTTAAAAATAAATAAAAGTATGAGAACGTTATTATTTTATATATTAAAAATGAGAAGGATGAATGCTTGAGTACCTTGACCATATGGAAATAATTTATTCCCGTCAACATAGATGATAGTAATTATTTATAAAATAAAACAAATATATGATTCCTATTTATTTATTATTTATTTTGTATGAAGCATTCTCATATTAATAATTATCATCATCTCTATATAAATTTATTATATATTTTAAAAAATAAAAATATTATATATATATATATATATATATATAATATGTATGTATGATAAACTATAAAGAAAAAAAAAATAAAATAAAAAAGCTCAACTTATGTGCGAACACATGTATGTGTACAATTTTAATCTTAAAAAATAAAAAAAATTAGACTTATACATATATATATATATATATATATATATATATATATATATATATATTTAAAATAATAATAATAAAAAAAAAAAAAAATGAATAAATCAAATTCCCGTTTTAAAATTGAAAGAATTTCTATAAAATTTATCAAAATAGTGATTTAATAAAAGATGTTATATTTTTTTATACACAATGACACATATATAAATAAGTATTATCATAAAATAAATAAAAAAAAAAAAAAAAAATACATATTCAAAAATATATAAATTAAAAATAATTATTCGTGTATAAAAAAAAAATAATAAATTATATATATATATATATATATATATATATATATAAATTATATGTTTACAATTTTGTAAAAAATATATTTTTTCCATACCGTCAATTTTTTTTTCATCTTTTCATAATATAAAATATATATATAATAAATGTAGCATATAAGCATTTCATTTTTTCCACATTATATATATATATATATATATATATATATATATATTTATTTATTTATATTATATGCGAAAGAAATTATTTCTATTTAAATTTATCACTATATTGTAGTGATTTTATATTTTTTTTTTTTCTTTATTCTTTCATTTTTATTTATTTATTTATATTTAATATTCCATATATAATTAAAATTTTTACTTGTTATTATATATAATAAGTATTTATGATCTTATAGTGGATTCGCTTATTATTTATACAGGTGTGCCTTTAAGCAGTATTATGTGAAAGAAAAAAATCATACATATATATATATATATATATGTGTATATTTTATTTTTCATTTTAACTATTTAAATTAATTCTTAAAATTTTTATTTTACAAATGTAGTAATATTTATATAATATATATATATGTATAAACGTATTTTTTTCGCACATTCAAATGTGTATAGATACTTATTTTTATGAACGTATATTTGTTAATTAGATATTCGTAAACTACGTTTCTCTACATACATACCTATATATACATACCTATATATACATACCTATACATATATATATAATAATAAATATGAAGAAAAAAGAAATTAAATTTTTTATGAATGCAAATTTATAATGTACAATTTTGTTTCTTTAAATTTTAATACACACAAATATATAAACAAATAAATAAACAAATATATAAACAAATATATAAACAAATATATAAACAAATATATAAACAAATAAATAAACAAATATATAAACAAATAAATATTTAAATATATATATATATATATATATATATATTAATATGCTTAGACATATTTATGTGTACATTTCCTTATTCTTTAATTGAACAACGATAAGGTTAAAAATTAATTTTCATTTCATGATTTATATTTTCTTTTTTGTTTTTCTTTTTTCTTCACAAAAATGAAACCTTTACACTTAGATAATCTGATATTAAATGAGAGGGATTTTAATTCAGTCCTACGTGACGATAATACAAAAGCAGGAAGTTTTAATATATTTAATAATAATAAAAAAATGAATAATGTGATAAATGATAAAAATAATAAAAATGTATTTCCTAATAATTATGTACAGAATAAGAATCATATAAATTCTGACTGCTTAAACGATATGAATTATTTATCATTACATACAGGCATAGAAAAATATAAATACAGAAAAAATAGTAATAATGTTAAAAATGTCATATTAAAAGATGAAGATATTTTATATGATTATAATATTCATCTATCAAATCATTTAATCAACAATGATATAAATTTTAGATATTCATCAAATAATATATTTAACTTATGTAATAATAAAAATGAAAAGAATTTTTCTCATTCAAAGATTTCTCATGAAATTAATAAAGATAATAACAACAATATAAATGTATATACAAATAATATATACAATGAAGAAAAAAAAAATAAAAACTTTTATTCAAATGAAACTGAAGTAAATTACGAACAACTTATATCAAATAATCAAAGACATAATTCTTTATATTATTCTTTTAGAAAAAATACATCTATTTTTAATTTTTCATGTGACAAAAATGATATTCCTTTTTCTACATCAAATTGTTTACAAGAATCTACTTCTAGTTCTACTTCGAAATGCTATCGAAATTTTAATACTATTCCTCTTTCACTTAATCTTTTAAATAATCTAAAGGATGACATTTCATCACTTCCTCCTATTCCTCAATCTGAATATTCATCTGCATCTACTTCTACATCTGCTTCTATATCTTCATCTGCTTCTGCTTCTATATCTTCATCTGCTTCTGCTTCTATATCTTCATCTGCTTCTGCTTCTACTTCTGCTTCTACTTCTGCATCTACCTCTGCATCTACCTCTGTGTCTACTTCTGTATCTACCGCTGTATCTACCGCTGTATCTACTTCTGTATCTACTTCTGTATCTACCTCCGTTTCTACATCTGCTTCTACCACTATGAACTCTCCTCGTCCTAGTGATAATAACATGTGTAACTCTTTCCCTCTATCACGTGAATACAGACCTACGGAACAAGTGAATAGATTTTCTTTTCCTGTGAATGATGTTACATCTAAATCTGATCCTAGTCCAAATAATGAGTTCACATCTAACATGAATTCAAAATATGAACCCATTTGCGAAGAAACTAAAAATTATAACAGTAACATTAGGAATACTTCTATATACCCCCTTAGTCATAAATCTAGTTATCATATTACTACGAAGGGACATACAAATCTGTTAGAGGATGAAAAATTGATTAGAGATTATAATAATAACATGTTTGATAAAATATCATTCCAATGGAAATATGAAGAAGAAAAAAAAAATTGTACGAATGAATATGATGAATATTTTCAAAAGAAGAAAAAATATAATTATTTATTACCAAAACAAAATCAGAAAGACAAAAGTATAAAAGAAAAAATAAGAGTATTATATAATGACTTTAAGAATACATTAAATAAATTGTGTCATGAAATATTTTTTAATTCCTTTCAGACCATGTTTTCTTATTTTATTACTACATCTTTTTTTATAATAATAAATTTATATGTTAGTAATGTATGTACATATCAAGAAATAGCTGGTTTTGGTGTTTCTATAAGTATGATTACAATATTGAATTGTGTAGTAGATGGTATATTAAATAGTTTAGATTATTTTTGTAGTCATTCTATAGGTATAGGTAATATGGATAAAGCATGGTTATATTTGAATTGTGGATATTATTTATTTTATAAATTATATTTTCTTCTTTTTGTTTTTTTTTTTTTCTTTAAATGGTTGATATTTAAAATTATCAGAAATATATTTGTAGATCATATGATGAATGAATATCTTATGATGATAAAAGTATTTTTTTCAACAGTACAAATATTATTGATATGTTACTTTCCATATTTTATTTATGAAACCATGAGAAGATTTCTGATATTATATAATAATATATATCCAAGTGTATATACATCTATCATATCAGTAATATGCTTAAATATTTTTTGTTACATATTTGTAATAAAAATGTCTATGCTATACATCGGAGCAGCCATAGCTTTATTGTTTACAAATATAATTAACATGTGTATGATTATGTATTTCTTAAAAATATATATATCTCAATGTGTGATTAGTCCTACAAATATTATTTCTTCTCTTAGGGACGGAGAAGTGTTTATGTCGTGTGAATTCATAAGTATGAACAACCAACATTTGACTGGTAATAATATTTATAATAATATATATAAAAATATAAATAACGATAATACAGATATGAATGGGGTTTACGGATATATAGGTACAGAAGAAAATCTAAAGAATAATAATAATTGTGATAAAAATAATAATTGTGATAAAAATAATAAGTGTGATAAAAATAATAAGTGTGATAAAAATAGTAAGTGTGATAAAAATAATAAGTGTGATAAAAATAACAAGTGTGATAAAAATAATAAGTGTGATAAAAATAATAAGTGTGATAAAAATAATAAGTGTGATAAAAATAATAAGTGTGATAAAAATAACAAGTGTGATAAAATCAAATGGACGTGTCACAACCTACTTGAAGATAATTATTGCAAAAAAGATAACGTTTTTATCATTCATAATTATAATAGCATGGATAGTGTTCTTGATTTTTATGGTGACTATCATTATGATAAGAAGAACTATGCATATAATTACTTTAATAATAAATGTAAAAATAATTGCAAAAAATGCTGCAAGAAATTTAAAGTAAGGAAATCACAAAGGGAGAATAAAAAGAACATCACTAATTATATTAATAACAATAATTATATTAATAACAATAATTATATTAACAATAATAATTATATTAATAACAATTCCCATATCTTCATAAAAAATAAACAAATGTATAACTTTGTATTTTTATTTTTCAATATTCCATTGCATGATATAAGAAACAAATTTTTCTGTATTACCAAAACTAATATAAAAAATATATTTTTTGAGATTTTATCATTTGAATTGCAGTTATTTGAATCTACCTACTTATGTCTAACTTCTGTAGCTGCATATGTTCAGGTCAATAATTTTTTAAACTTGGTATATTACTTATCAAATTCTTACGGTATTATACTAGCAAAACTTATTGGTGTGTACGTAAGTTCACAAAGGAAAAGGAAAAAAAATGAAAATACTAAAAAATATGATGAATATAATGAAAAAGAACAAATAAAAGAATATACTAAAGAATATGTTGAAGTAGATGAAGAAGAGCATCACATTAAAAATAAAAAGAGCTTCAGTTTAAACGAAATTTGTTTAGCTTTCTTTCTATTATTATCCTTTTTATATATTTGTTTAACTGTATTATATGCATATCATAAAAATATTATAATTTTCTTTTATACAGATAAAAAATTACAAAATCAACTAATAAACATTTTCTATGTACTAAATTTAGAGTTATATTTTGAGGCTTTAGCATCTTTATTAAATAGTGTGATTAAAGGATTAAGTTTACAGAATGAAATAACATCTTTTACATTTTTCAATTTTATGTTTTTGATGAACATACTCGGATTATATTTATCTTTCTTTTTAAAATGGGAGTTATATGGATTTATCTATTCCAATTTAATATGCATGATTCTACAAGTTTTATATTTAATAACATTCCTTACAAAAAAATTATACACAAAAAAAAAAAATATGGACATGGGACAAATATTCAACTATTAAAAGGTTCACAGAATATATTTATTTATATATGTGTAAGTATTTTTTTTTTTTTTCACCCTACAATTAGGATTAATAAATGAAAATAAAATGAATAATATACAAAAATGTAGTTATTTTTTTTAAAACCATTTAAATAAAAATATATATATATATATAAATAAATATATACATATATATATATATATATATACATATATATACATATATATACATATATTTATATATATATTTATATATGTGCATATGGACAAAACGCTGTTTAAATATATCTTTTAATTACATAAAAAGGAAACATACATATAAATATAAATGGATAAATATATTTTTTTTTTTTTGTTATTTATTTATTTATTTATTGTTTTTTTTTTATGGTTTAACGAAGCAGCTATTATATATTGGTAGTTTCTTCACAAAAAAATATAAATATAATATATTTATTGCGTGTGTAAAAATTATGTATATATATATATATATATATATCTTTAAAATATCATTTTGTGTGTGAATATATTATTATTTAAATATCTAAGTTTTTTTGACGTACATAAAAACATATGATAATAAACTTACCAAGGATAAAATATATATATATATTATATAAATATATTTATATTTATATTTATATTCTAGTATTATATTTTTAATGTGATATTCATATAATGAAATCTACCCAAATATTTATTATAAGAAAAATAAAACATAAGAATATATATGAAAAAATAATATATATATTATATATATATAGTTTTAATAATATAATTTTTCAACTTGTTATATTAAAATAAATTAATTATAGTGTGAATTCTTATAAAATAATTTCTCTTAACAGGGTCAAAATATATATATATTAAAATATTTAACTATATATACATGTGTAGTAAATAAAACTTGGAATATTATTACTACTGAAAAGTAAAAAATAAATTTTTTTTCTTCATTGTATTATATATATATATATATATATATATATATATATATACATAATTTTATGTATACATAATTATATATATACCTAATTATATATATACCTAATTATATGTATACACTCCAACCATATGGTCTTTTTTCTTTTAAATATAATATATAAATAAACACAAATGTTTGTATAAGAATATCATAATTGTAAAGAGTTCGTCAGAGAAGAATATTTTTTTCTTCCTTTTTTGAAAAATGTGTAAATGAAAAAAAAAAAAATAAAATAAAATAAAAAAAAAAAATAAAATAAAATAAAATAAAAAAAAAATTTAT
>LT990231.1:621459-656459 GCA_900257145.2 Plasmodium billcollinsi
AGGAAGCTAGCCATGATGTGGCATCCTGATAAACATAATGATGAGAAATCAAAAAAAGAAGCAGAAGAAAAATTTAAGAATATTGCTGAAGCATATGATGTTTTAGCAGATGAAGAAAAAAGGAAAATTTATGATACATATGGAGAAGAAGGATTAAAAGGTTCAATACCAACAGGTGGAAATACATATGTCTATAGTGGTGTTGATCCTTCAGAATTATTTAGTAGAATATTTGGTTCGGATGGACAATTTTCTTTTACCTCAACTTTTGATGAGGACTTTTCTCCCTTTTCCACTTTTGTCAATATGACTTCTAGAAAAACTAGACCATCTACTACAACAACAAGTAAGTGAAATGGGCATATGTGTGATGATTCCTTCTCATAATATGTATATATGGATCTTATATGTGTACGTTTATATTTATATGTTCTTGTCTATGTGATTTTTTTTTTTTTTTTTTCTTCTTCTGAACAGATATTAACACGAACAATTATAACAAACCCGCCACATACGAGGTGCCCCTCTCTTTATCCTTAGAAGAATTATACAGTGGTTGTAAGAAAAAATTAAAAATAACGAGAAAGAGATTTATGGGGACAAAAAGTTATGAAGATGATAATTATGTAACAATTGATGTAAAGGCAGGATGGAAAGATGGTACAAAAATAACTTTTTATGGAGAAGGAGATCAATTATCTCCTATGGCACAACCAGGAGATTTAGTTTTTAAAGTAAAAACCAAAACACATGATAGGTTCCTAAGAGACGCTAATCATTTAATTTATAAATGTCCTGTACCTTTAGATAAAGCTTTAACAGGATTCCAATTTATTGTTAAATCATTAGATAATAGAGATATTAATATAAGGGTAGATGATATTGTTACTCCTAAATCAAGGAAAATTGTAGCAAAAGAAGGTATGCCTTCTTCTAAATATCCAAGCATGAAAGGGGATCTCATTGTAGAATTTGATATTGTCTTTCCAAAAAGCCTAACCAGTGAAAAAAAAAAAATTATAAGAGAAACGTTGGCAAATACATTCTAATTGGGAAAAAATATAAAATATAAAATAAACACACACACACATATATATATATATATATATTTGTAGTGTTAATAATTCGAAATATCAAAATGTTTATAATAAAATATGTGTCATTTTACATAAAGAAGAAGAAGAAGAAAAAAAAAAGAAAAGGATTATACTTAAAAAAGATATTTAACCATAAATTTTGTACTTCTTAAAATGTAGACCATATGAATGACTCAATATTTTTATTATTTATTTTTTAATCATATTAATCTACCGATTATTTAATTAAACACTTTCTTTTCACATTTTTCCAAGTTTGAAATTTTGAATATTGTAATTTAAATAAAAAGTAAAAAAAAGTATAAAATAAAATAAAAAAAAAAAAAAAAAAAACACACACAAATATATATATATATATATATATATATATGTGTACCCTTTTATATGTTTATATCTATTACAAAGTAGGGAAATAAAATAAATATTTATTTATATAATCATTTATATAACCTATATATGTATAACTAAAATAAATTGTAAAAATAGGAAATTGTTACCATTTTACAAATTCCCTGTTTTAATACATTTGCACATGAATATATTGTATATATATTATATATATATATATATATATGTATATTTTTTTTAATTTTTTTTATTTAATATTTACTAGCAATTTCATACTTCCCTTTTTATTCTATATAATATTATATTATATACAATAGACATATGTTTATTTATTTTGCTTATTCACTTTTTTTTTTTTTTTTTTTTTTTTGATTTTATCAATTTTTTAAAATGTTATACAAAAGACATTATTATAAAAGTCGTTATATATTTACGTATGTGTGCTTTTTTTTTTCCCTTCCTTTTTCCCTTTTTTTTTTTTTTTTTATATATAAAAAATTGAACCAAATTAATTAATTAATTGAATATATTTTTCATACAATAAGTTTCCATCATGTCTAAATATATCATTTTGTTTGTTGGAAAAAAAAACTACACATTTTCTGGACAAATATGAAGGTGAATATTTATCCCAGTAAGAAGATTGTAAAGGATTAATTAAAAGATCTAAAGATAAAAAAGTAACTATTCCAAAATATAAAAAAAGTCTTAATGATTCGCACCGTTGTTTGAAGTCTTGATACGTATAAGATCTTTTACAAAAAAAATCTTTGGCATATTCAAAGTTTTTTTTTATCTAGCAAAAAAAAAAAAAAAAAAAAAAAAAAAAATATTAATAATAATAATAAAATAAATATATAAAATTACATGAACATGTATAAAGAAAATTATGAACAGTTCAGGCGATTTTTATAAATACATATAAATAACTAAATAAATAATTATACATATATATATATATATATATATATATATATATATTCATTTTATTATTAGGTATTGCTTTTGTACCTCTGTTGGTAAAGGTCCTCTAACTAAATTTCCAAGATATCTCTTTTGATTTAAATAATAAAATTGTTTGCAATTATATCTCATAATATTCATTTTAAAAAAAAAAAAATAAAAAAAAAAGGAGAGGGATTGTACTTGTGATTTATTACCTTTTTTTTAAATAACTAAAAACTTTGTATTTTTTTTTTTTTTTTTTTTTTTATTATTTTCTATTTTATTTTACAATTTTTTTAATTTGTGATGATATTTGATGAACAAATCTGGAAAAAACAGAAAAGATTAAATGCGTATATATATTTTCATATTGTATATATTATATATGTATTAAATATATTTTATTTTTATAATACTTGTTTGGCCAAAACCCTGTAAATTTAAATATCTCAGGTTGAGGCTCGACAGGTAAAATTGTCTTTTGATACGAGTTTCTGAAAAACCTAAAAGGTTTAAAAAAAAAAATTACATATATATATATATATATATATATATATAATGTTAGTTATTTTAAATATTTAATACATATATTCAAAATATTTACACCATATAACAAAATAGAAAATTACCATTCCCTTCTTTTTAACCAGTTACCAACTAATTTATCAAAAAAAATTGTATTTCTTCTTTTTCTACATTTACTTAAACTTCTTCGTTTTTTTGGTACGGCCATAATATTAAATAAATAAAATATATAATATATATATATACATATATATATAATATATATTGTGTAATATTACAAAGCAAAATTAAAATATCATAATAAAAAAATTAAAATTAAAAAATTAAAACTTAAAAATGAAACATATATAATATTATATATATATATGTGTTAAAAAATATATAATATAAAATATACTATACAAAATATTTTTTAATTTATATAAGCAATAATGCGTGAAGTTTTAATTTTGTTATTTTTTTAACTTTTTAAAAGATATGAAGGATATTTTATATAATTATTCAAATCTCATATATCTTAAGAAATATGTAAAAGAAAGGGATAAATATATAAATGACTATAGAATTATCAGAACGTTAAGTGAAGGTATAACATAATTGTATTATTATATATGTACAAATATTAGAAAATATAAAAAATGAAAAATAAAAATATATATAAAATAAAAAGAAAAAAATATATAAAATAAAAAGAAAAAAATATATAAAATAAAAATATAAAAAAAATTAAAAAAAATAAAAAAAATAAAAAAAATAAAAAAACTTTCATACATATATACACATTACATTCTTTTCTCTGTTATGTACATAATACCATATCTATTACATAAACATAGATACAATTTCTAACTACATGCATATGGAATTCACACGAATGATATTATAATATATGTGCTATGTCTATAATTATAAAAAATAATAAACAAAAATATACACACACATATAAATATAAATATATATATATATATATATATATATATATATATATATATATGTTCATATTTTATTTGTAACTTTATTTAAACCACTTTAAGATATTTTCATTTATTTATTTTATTTTTTTTATATTCTACAAAGGCAAATTCAACAAAATAATTTTGTGTGAAAAAGAGAATAAATTCTATGCCTTGAAGAAATATGAAAAAAGCTTGTTAGAAAAAAAAAGAGATTTTACAAAAAGTAATAATAACAAGATTTCAATAAAGTCCAAGTATGATGATTTCAAAAATGAGTTACAAATAATAACAGATATAAAAAACGAATACTGTTTAACTTGTGAAGGCATCATAACAAATTATGATGAGGTATATATAATATATGAGTATATGGAAAACGACAGTATTTTAAAATTCGATGAATACTTTTTTGTCTTAGATAAAAAATACATTTGTTTTATTCCTATACAAGTTATTAAATGTATTATAAAAAGTGTATTAAATTCATTTTCTTATATTCACAATGAAAAAAATATTTGTCATAGAGATGTGAAACCATCAAATATATTGATGGATAAAAATGGAAGAGTAAAATTATCAGATTTTGGAGAATCAGAATATATGGTAAATAAAATGATAAAGGGGTCAAGGGTAACAACAACAACAAAAAAAAAAAAAAAAAAAAAAAAAAAAAAAAAAAATATATATATATATATATATATATATAATAAAAGTGTTAATCACAATATTATTTTGTTATATTTTTATTTCCATGTAAATGAAAACATATATACTATTTATTTTTTTATTTTTTTTTTTTTTTGTAGGGTACCTATGAATTCATGCCCCCTGAGTTCTTTTCAAATGAATCATCTTATTATGGAGAAAAGGTGGATATATGGAGTTTGGGTATATGTCTTTATGTTATGTTTTATAACGTTGTACCATTTTCTTTGAAAGTATCACTGGTTGAACTTTTTAATAATATAAGAACAAAGGATATAGAATATCCCCTTGATAGAAATCATTTTTTATATCCTTTGACAAATAAAAAAAGTACGTGTTCAAATAATTTTTTATCATATGAAGATATTGATTTTTTAAAATTGTTTTTAAGGAAAAATGCGGCTGAGCGCATAACATCAGAGGATGCATTGGTAACAGGAAAATAAAGTTGATAAAGATATACAAAAATGCACATACATATATATATATATATATATATATATATATATATATATATCAAATGTTATATGTTTTAAGAAAATTGTGTCTATGAATTATAGTATGTCATATATATATATATATATATATATGTATATATTTATATATTTATAATGATCACAAAAAAAAAGGATAAAACAAAAATATTTACATGCATAATATAGCCTAAACATAGATTTACAGTATTTAAATTTTTTTTTTTTTTTTTCTGCAGAAACACGAATGGCTAGCTGATACAAATTTCGAAGACTTGAGAGAATTCTCAAAAGAACTTTATAAAAAAAGGGGAAAATTATAACTTGGAATAAACGTCTTTCTTTAGTTTGTCTAGTTCAGCAACATCTATATAGACCTTTCCATTTAATTTGATAAGTGTATCAATCTAAAAATGAAGGCAAAATATAATATGTATATGTATATATATATATATATATATATATATATATATATATATATATATGTTCACACTTTTATCATTTGAATAGTTTATTAATTAAATAATATATTTATTTATTTATTTATTTTTCTTATATATATTTTTTAATTTTTTACCTCATTTAATGAAAACACCTTAAAATATTTAGGGTTAATATATGAATAGCTAGCATATCTAAATAATAGTCTTATTAATAGCTTATGTGTTTTGATATATATTCCTTCGATGTTTTTAAAGGTTTGTATATCTATACTCGCAAACATTTTGTTAATATCTTTATCTTCTAGTTCCGTTTTGTTAATATCTTTATCTTCCATTTTTGTTTTGTTAATATCTTTATCTTCTAGTTCCGTTTTGTTAATATCTTTATCTTCTAGTTCTGTTTTGTTAATATCTTTATCTTCCATTTTTGTTTTGTTAATATCTTTATCTTCCATTTTTGTTTTGTTAATATCTTTATCTTCTAGTTCTGTTTTGTTATCTTTCTTTATATATTCGACATGTTTTTCAAGGAATGATAGAAGAATTTTAATTGCTTGGTATATATCACATAAGGAGCTTATAATTTTTTTCATTTTGATAAAGCAGGCACTACGATTACTGAGGATAGAGCAGTAAAAAACACTCTCTTCACTAAAAAAAAAAAAAAAAAAAAAAAAAAAAATATGTATATATATTATAATATCATAATATGTATATATAAATAAGGTATATTTTTTATATCATTCTTTGTTTATAAAAATGGTATAACTAACATTATACATTTGATAATGTAAGCACAACGTGTATATATATAAATATGTACATATATATATATATATATATATATATATATATATATATATTATATGTCTGTGTGCTTATTTTGAACTTGTTCATCTCACCTTTTGCATTTTTCCATTATTTCGTTATACAGATTAAGAGCTGCATGATATTGCTTCTGAGAAAAAAATCGATCAGCTTGATTTTTCATAGAATGTATATCATAATTTGGGTGTTCTATATTTATTTTATTTTCTTTTTCAATATGAATAACCTTTGGCATATTATCGAAAAAGAAATATTTGAAAATATGTAGACATATTTTTATATCATTATATATATCATGATAATTTATTTTTTCTTCGTTATGTATAATACATTTCTTTGTGTTTGTAGATTGTAATGAATTTTGATTTTTCAAGTTCTTAAAATCATAAACTTCTTCAATTAAGAAATTATGTTTGTATTTTTTTTTTTCAAATTTTATATTACTTATAGGGTTATTTAATGGTGGCTTATGAAAAAATAAGAAAGGGTTTTTTTCTTCTATGTTGTTACAAATATCTATAAGTTCATTACTAGTAATGATTTGATCTTTTCTTTGTTGATTTTGTTCCCCTTCAAAATCATTATTATAATAAGAATTATTAATATTTTTATTTTTATTGTGATCTTCATTTTTTGTATTTTTCTCAGTTAATAATTTCTTATAAATGTTCGATTTACTACTTTCATTATTCTCCTTTTTATTTTTCTTCATATAATATAATTGTAAATATTTTTCATAATTATTTATATCGTTCAAGGATTTATACGCTTCGCATATTCTATAATAACTTTTCAAATTATTTTCGTCTAATTCTTTTGCCCTCAAGGCGTCCTTAAGGCTATTTTCAAAGGAGCCGATTCTGTAAAAAAATTAAAAATAAATACATATATAAGTAAACATATTATTATACATACATATATATATTATACATATATATATTATACATATATATATTATCATATATATATTATCATATTTTCATTAGAATATTTTTTTGTTTCCTTTTTTTTTATCACTTAAAATAAGCTAAGGATCTGTTCGTATATACAACAGAATTGTTAGCTACATAGTTAATACTTCTTGTGTAATGAAAAATGGCTAGCTGTATAAAAACAAAAAAATAAAGATATAAATATTATTAAACATTTTACGAATTTATTAGTTTATCCTTATCACAAAATATCATTTTATTAACATATATATATTAAATATATAAGTTTTTATTTATTTGTTCATTTATTTTATTTTTTTGTATTACTTCGTAATCTCCGTTTTTAAAGAAAATATTTCCTTGTTCCTTCTCCTCTTCTGATTTTAGAAGGCCGTCAATATTTTTTTCCATAATTTAAAATATATACATGAATATGTACAAATATATAGAAAAAAAAAAAAAATAGTAAAAATAGTAATAGTAATAAATGATATTTAATTTTAATTAAAAAAAAATATACATATATATATATATATATATATAATATTATATTATTTTTTTTTTTTTTTTTCTATTTTATGATAGTTTTATTACGAAGAGGATTCTATACTATGTCAGAAAGAATAAAAAAGATTATAGAATTTATATAATATATATATTATGTCTATTTCTTAAAAGATTAAATATTGAAGCAAAAAAAAAAAAATAAAAAAAAATAAAAAAAAATAAAATAAAATAAAATAAGTTTAAATAATATATATATATATATGTATGTAATATTTATATATACATATGTGCTATAATATTAACAACCTTTTTGACATACAAAAAAATGTAGATTTTATTTATTTATATCCTTCAGGCATTTTTATTAATAAACGAGGGAATATTATATAATATATATATATATAAATATATTAAAATAGGGACGCATATATATATTTATTTTTTATATTATTATTTATATTTCTTTTTGAGAAGGAGACTCTTTTCATATATATCCTTTGTTGTGAAGATATTTTTGCTTTTCTTTTTTTCCTCTTTATTTTGTTTTGTAGTATGAGAAATATTTTCACTGGGGACAATTTTTTCTTCTTCTATTATTTTATTCTCAATAATTTCATCCTGTTTATTATCATGAATGTGTAAATGTAATGATTTTTTTTTTAATTGGATAGCAGAACTTTTTTTTTCTTTCAATTCTTCAATTTCTTTTTCTAAACTTTTCGCATTTTCTTGTAATATTTTATTTTCATGTTTCTTTAAAAGAAAAAAAATAAAATAACATAATTATATATATATATATATATAATATATATAATATATATAATGTGTATTCGTATTATTTACACATATATTTATGCCTATATATATAAATATATATATATATATATATATATATATATATATATATGAACGTATAAGTAATATTATTTTTAATATTTTTTTTTTTTTTTCTATTACTATGGCGACAGTTTTTGTGGTGACATTATTTATTTGTTCTTTTAATTTTTGCTCAGATATGCAAAAAATTAATTCTCTATTTTTCTTTTTTTTTTCAAGAGAACTAATAACATTATCTAACAAAATAAAATAAGGAAAATATATTTAAACATGTACAATATGTAAATATATATATATATATATATATATATATATACATATGTGTTTGTTCATATTTCTAATCTTACTTATATCACAAAATAGAAATTCACAATTTTGTTTTAGATACTTTACATCATAGATTCCTTCTTCTATATCCATTAATAAAAAGTTCAAGTATTTATTTTTGATTTTATTCTTATAAATTTCGTCTTTTATATTCTACGAATGAATAATTAAATATAATATATAAATGTACATATAAATACACATATATATATATATATATATATATATATATATTCATACGTTTATGTATTTATACGTTTTATGCTTACTGTTATATTTTTTCTCAGTTCAAAAATTTCCTGGATTATTTGATTAGCTTCTTGCATGTGTTTTTGGACGATTTTTTTTTTTAAAAAAATATTCTTATTGGAATTATAATAAAAACCTATGACCTTAAATAAAATATATACATATGCACATATATTATATATATATATATATATATTTATATATACATAACTTTTTTTTTTTTTTTTTTTTTTTTTTATTACATTTTCATATTTTTGTTCTATCAAAACGTCAAAATTCATACATTCATGTAAGAACTTCTTTTCGAATTTTTTTTTTTTTTCTGTCATTAAATTATTTAATTTTATGGTGTTATCATATTTCTGTTTAAATAAATAAATATATAAACATATATAAATATATATATATATATATATATATATTTATATATATATATTTATAAATTTACTTCTTTTAGGAGTTCTTTCTTTTGTTGTAAGATGACATCTTTAATCTATCAAATCAACGAGTACATATGAAGCATATAATATATATGTGTAGATATTACAAAATATAAATTAAATTTAATCAACATCATGTATACATATATATTCACATATATATATATATATTTTTTTTTTCTACCTCTGTTGTGTTTATGTCTTTAATTAAGCCTTCCAGCTGTCTCGTTAAGGTATCTATTTTTTCTCTTTTTATATTAACTTCTCTTAATATTTCAGATTTATTTTCTTCATTTATTAAAAGCGAATATATAGAAATACAATATAACTGATGTATTATTATAAGTTTGTGTATGTTACGTCTAAATAAAAAAAGAAAAGAAAAGAAAAGAAGATATAATATTTATTGTCTTATTTTAAACATGTTATATATATATATATATATATATATATATATATGTATATATAAGAATGCAAAAAAAAAAAAAAAATGTCCTTTTATTTTCTTTATGTGTTCGTTTTTATTTGCATTACTTTTGTTTATGTAAATTTTTTAATTTTTTGTTAAATTCTTCACACTTTTCATTAATTTGAAATCTGTAAAATAACATAAAATAAATGATATAAAATAAATAATTATGAATAGCATATTAATATATTAAAAAAAAAAAAAAAAAAAAAAAAAAAAACAATCAACATATATGCATTTCATTCTTTTTTATTTTCTATTTAACATGTAATTTTTTATGTCCATTAATTTATTTATGATAACGTTCTTTTTATTTTCATAAATTTCTAAACGTTCCTTATTAAGATTGGAGTTTGTCATTTTTTTGGTTTCTTCATTATGAAACATATCACTAAGTTGAGGAAGCAGATATAAATATATAAATAAATAAATATATATATAAATAAATAAATAAATATAAATATATATATATATATATATATATTTTTTATTTTTTATCTTACGGGGAAGGAGAGTTTTTCATCTCGTTCTTTAAATTGTAATATTCTGTACAAGTATCCACATTCCCTTTTTCTTCATAATATTTCTTTTGTAAAATATAATTTTCTTTATTTATATCCTTTTTTGCTTCGATATTTAATTTGTTTAATTGTATTTTTAATAAAAGATCTTTTTTTATAGAGTCTGGAATATTGTGTACGTCCCCCTTGTCATACCATGGTTGATTTTTTATAAATAATTTCATATTCATATAATAAGAAAAATTGTAGTTCATATATTTTTCTACGTCTTGTAAAGAGGCTTTAAGTTTATTTATCAAGAAGTTTATTTCCTTCAGGTAATGATTCTTTTCTTCTTTTAGGCTTGCAAAATCATTTTGGAACTTTTTTTTTTTCTAAAACGAAAATGTGATTCGAATGGCATGGTTATATATATATATATATATATGAATATATATTTTAAAAAGAGACAAGCAAATATATGCATACACACACACACATATATATATATATATATATATATATATACATATTTAACCTGTTCTATCAAAATTTTTAAAATGTAACACTGGAGCCTCTTCCTAGAGTTTGTGAAAAGTTCATACGGAGAATAGAGAAGATAGTTCCATCGTAAGTCGTCTACATCTCCTTGTAAAGGATTCACATTAAATAAATTCGCGTATAGAAAATTTAAATTAATATTTGTACATGGATAGTAATGATGAAAATAAAGAGACGAGAAATCTTGAAGATATCTATCAATATAATCAGTGAAATCTTTAAGAAAAAATAAGGTATTATTCTTATCAATGTTGTGTAGAAAAAAAAATTCTTTTATTTGCAAAAATCTTAAACATTTGATTTTATCTGTATAAGGAGATGAACATAAATTATAAGATGATAAATTAATTTTTTCATTCGATAAATGATTTGATTTGTTCGATGGATATGATATATAATTATCAAATTTATTTTTAATTTGATTATTAAAAAAATTTACAACATATAGATTTTTTTTGAATGCCCATAAAAAATCGATTTTATTTAATATAGAACATTTTTTTTGTAATTTATTAATAATATATAATTTTTGTTTTTTTGTTTTTTTAAATTTTTTTTTTATCTTTTTATATTCATAAACAAGTATATCTTCTTCATTTATATATTTTTTATCAAAAAAAAATGTACGTCTATCTATTTTCATATGTTCATTTTTATAGTTTGTTTTTATTAAATCTTTAAGTTGTTTTCTTAGATGAATAATTTTTTTTTCTTGTTTTTTTCTTTTTTCATATTTTTCTTGTAGATAATATTTGTTTTGATAAATTTGTAAGCATTTCTTTAAAGATATATTTTGTGAAGAATTATCTTTTATAAAAGTAAATATAATTGTTTCGTTATCGAAAAAATAATTAATGTTTTTATTATGAATAATATAATTTTTATCTTTCAATATATATATTTTTTGGTCATTTTGTTTATCTATATTTGATATATGTTTGGATTCTATTTCTTCATTATTAATATTATGATTATTATTTTGGGGTTCTATACATTTTTCATTTTCTACATTATTTAATAATATTTTATTCTTTGATATATTATAATATGTTGGTGTGTTCATATCCATATTGATATCAATATCCATTTCTTTCTTCCTTTTCATCTTTTTATTATTATTATTTTTTATATTTTTTTTCTCCATACATACAATATCTTCAAAGAATTTTTTTCTTTTCTTATTTGTATAATTTTGTGATATATCATTTTTTATTTTAAAAAAGACAACATTCATATTTTTTATCAAAGTATCATTTATATAATATGTTGTTTTATTATCTTCTATGAACCACATGGAAAGATAAAAAGAGATATATTCATTAAAGTTTGTTGTAACATTAAGTATGTTTTCTTCACCACATTTTGTATTATATGTTTGATAATTTTGTTGATTTTGTATTAATTTAGAATTGTATATTTTAGTATGATCACTTTCCTTTTGTTTCATATGTCCTTCATCTTCTATTACATTATTTCTTAAAAGAAGAAAATTTTTTTTTTTTATCAAAAATAAATCATACATATTATTATTCTCATGGTTGTTATTAGATTTGATGATGAAAGGATAATAATATTGTATATTATTATTTAAATAAGGTATATATCTAATATTTATATCAGAATTTATTTCAAGAGGATAATCAACAGAATTAAAGGATATACATATGAATATATTATTTGTTGTTACAATATCAATAAATGTAAGTTGTGATGTATGTATTCGTTCATTAATATATTTTAATTTCCCATAGTTAATTTTCAAAAAAAATGATTTCTCTTTATCAAGTAATATTTCAAGTAAAGAACTCCAAATAAAAACATCATTATTGTAATTATTGTTATTATTGTTATTATTGTTATTATTGTTATTATTATTATTATTGCTGCTATTATCACTATGTTGTGTATTATTTTTTATTTTATTATTATTTTTTATTTTATTATTATTTTTTTTTTCCCCTTCTTCCGTCGTCCTAAAATCTTCATTTATCATCTCTTGAGTTGTGTCCTCTTTTATTATATGATCATTAAATTCTGTTGTGTTTTTTAATTTTTTTCTTTTGAAAAAAAAAAATCTTTGCATCATATCTTGCACATTATTATGTATAGAATTATAAATTTTGAATTCACCTTCTTCTTTCATATTATATGTATATTTTTGTCTTTCTTTTTTTCTGTCTTTTTCTTTTTTTTTTTTCATCTTATAAACACAGGGTTCTTCCAATTTATGTGATATAAAAAAGGAAGAAGGAACCTCACCTGAACACACATAATAATTATTAAAAATATCTTTAATGTAATAAAAACTAATGTTCATATAATAATCAGCAACGACCATATAATTCCCTATACATTTAGCATAAACAATATTTGTATTTTTGATTGCACAGAAAAAAATATTTCTTTTATATAAAGAATAGGATTTATCATCATCATCTTGGTAATTTTGAACTTTATTCTTTTGATTCTCCTTATAATTTTCATCAGTATTGTTACTGATATGTTTGTGTATGTTATGTATATTATTATTATCATCATCTTGGTAATTTTGAACTTTATTCTTTTGATTCTCCTTATAATTTTCATCAGTATTGTTACTGATATGTTTGTGTATATTATTATTGTTTATTTTTTTTTTCTTCTTTTTGCCTGATATGTATATTTTGATTTCCTCTTCTTTTGGGAGTTCAAAAAAGAACATATAAAAATAAGACACCTTTTTATCTGAACATAATAAACACATATAATCCTTATTCAGAGTTTTATATAACGACAAATTATATAAAATATAATTAGAAGTTTTGTTGTGTCTTATCATGTTGATGATATTTTTGTTTGTATTTATATTTGTATTTGTATTTTTGTTTTCATTTTTTTCTTTATTTGAACATAAAATATGTTTGTGATGTATTTTTTTAAATAAAATATATGTATGTATACTTTCTAATAGATAAATAAAAAATTTTTTATGAGATGTAGAATATATTAAAAAAAATAATATGATATATTGTTGTACGTAAAAGTAACCATTAAATATATATTCATTCAATTTATTAAAAACACTATATTGTATATATTTGTTTTTTTTAAAATTACAATATATTTGTTTATGCCCCAAATTACTAAAATTCTCTAATTTATCATATAATAAAATTTTATGTTTTGTAATGTTTATAATATAAAAGGATCCATCATTTAATGATAAAAATATACAAGTACAGTTTTCTAACATAGAGAAGATATTATATGATTGAATTTTTTCTTTCGTATTTATAATGTTTAAATAATTATTTTTTAAAGAATAATTTTTTAATATATGTTTATTATCCATATAATATATATCATGTTCATTTATTATTTTTATATCTACTATTTTATTTATATTTTTATAATAACATATATAAAAATTAGATAATTCTAAAAAATCATATATTTTGCTATCATCATTTTTTTTGCTATAATATAATAAACCGTTATCTAGTAAAAGAAATAAATATTTAGATATTATATAAAAACTAGTTATATTATTTAAAATATATTTATGTAAATTTATTATAGATACAAATTCTAATAAATTTATAACATTCTCATCATCATAACTGAAATTATAAAATTTTTTTTTTTTCTTTTTTTTTAATAAATACAAGTGGGACCATAATATATTATCATTATCACTTTCATAAATACCTTCTTTTTCGACATAAGGGTTCATACATACATCTTCTTCAACATAATCATACTTACTATGGTTTATATTATTTGTTATATCATGTCTTATCTTCTTCTTCTTCTTATTATTATTATTATTATCACCTATAAGATTCAAATTAAAATATTTATTATAAACACTCAAACTTCTTGAACTTAACATATTTTTTAGTTCATCCTTTTTTATTATATCACTATTTTCAAAAAATATATTATAATCATTGTTTGATAATTTATTTTCTAATGTTTTTATTTCCCTTAATATATTATCAAAGGTTATTTCATAGTTATTTGTGTCTTTTTTGTTTTTCCTTCTTTTTATATCAGAAGGATTTTTATTATTATTCCCAAGGAAATCATCTTTCTCAACTATCACATAATTTCCTTCTTTATCATTTTTTATATTTCTCTGATCACGATCTATATTTATACATCGATGTCTTTTTCGGAATAAATATCTTGCATCTATATAATTACCTTCAGTCGTGTGTATCTGGGATGAAAAATTTCAAAATGTAAAATTGAAACATGTTAATATTACAATATAATATATATATAAATGTATACATATATAAATATATACACAAATATATACATATATATACACACATATATACATATATATACACACATATATACATATATATATACACACATATATACACACATATATACATATATATCCACACATATATATACATTTTTATCTATTTGATCTTTTATTTTTATCTACCTTTTTAAAAACAGTCAAGGGAATTTCACAATAACGAATCTTAAAACATATGATTTCTTTGGTCTTAAACGATATATACAAATTCCTCGATTTATAAAAAAAAGATGTAATATGTGAATAGTTATTAATACATTTGTAAAAATATAAATTTCTACAAGGATTTGCAAAACTTAAAAATATCAATTCATTGTTTAAAAAATAAATTAAAAATATGTAATTATCTATCCATGTTGTAGTAATAATAGGGCTATTAAAAATAAGTTCTTTTATGATAAACAAATTTTTTAAATCATCATTTTTTTTATTGATAATAATATACACAATACTTTTAGGTGATAACAATATTATTATTTTTTCATCATATGGACATATTATCATTTTTTTTATAGGTAATGTTATATTTGAAAAGTGTATTTTTTTTAAATCGGGTTGTTTTTTATTTAATATGGAAAAAGTGTAAATGTAATATTGTACACTGTGATGATCGTTTAAGGGCATATTATCATTTTCTTCCTCTTTATTTGTATCTTTATGTGTATCTTTGTTTGTATCTTTATGTGTATCTTTATTTGTATCTTTATGTGTATCTTTATTTGTATCTTTATGTGTATCTTTATTTGTATCTTTATGTGTATCTTTATTTGTATCTTTATTTGTTTCTTCATTTACATCTTTTATTTCTATGTGCCCCTTTTTCTTCTCATTTTTGTTGTCTGTTTTTTTTTTTTTTTTTTTTTCTTTCTTGACTTCACATATAACATTAACATTATTATCTCCTTTCATTAAAATGTGTGAGTGATCAAGTGTGTGTTTACATGTCAGGACACTTTGATTTAATATTTTACTTTTCATTTGATTATTTTTATTTATAATTTTTTTTTTTTTTTTTATCAAGACAAAAATGTTATTATTCGTACATGCTATAGATTTTATTTTCCCTTTGAGAGTTTTAACAAAATTAGTGTTAAGAATTTCGAAGTTATTATTCTCAAAAGCTAAGGAACATAAAATATTATGGTAATGTTTATTTATAACTAAGAATAAAGTATGATATATTTTATTTGTAACAAAATTTTTTATGTAACATGTTTCTTTAACAGTTTTATGGTTTTCATTTTCTAATAGTATTATATTTATTGTCATATTTTTATTACAATTCTCTTCTTTTTTTTCACATTTACATTTTACTACATCGAAATAATATTGTGGTACATAACCTTCATCTTGTGAACAAGTAATATAAAGATATTTTTTTTCATTGTTTAGTAGATTCATAAAACATATGTATCCATCTTTTAGGAAACAAAATATGTTATCACTTATAAAATGGAAAGGATGTGATGAGTTATATGTGCAGTTCGTCATGAGGTGTTCATACATACAAGTTGTAACAAAAAAAAAAAAAAAAAAAAAAAATATATATATATATATATATATATATATATATATATAAATTAATAAATAATATAATCAAAATGACAGGTGATAATAAATCAATGGAAAGAAAATATCAACCAAAAAAAAAAAAAAAAATGAAAATAAAATAACCGAATGAAATGTGATCACATACATGTATATATGTTACATTCAAGAAAAAGATATATCGTCAAAATGATATATAACAATATCAATTCTTATAGCATAATAAATATGCAATTATAACTATTCTGCAAGATATGTAGGAAATTTTGTCCCTATATAAATAGACATGAACCTTTTTCTTTTTTCATTTTTGTTTTTTCTTTTTCTTTTTCTTTTTCTTTTTGTTTTTTTTTTTTTTTTGTTTTGTTTTTTTCTTTTTTTTTTTCTTTTCTTTTTTTTTTTCTTAATATTGAATTGAGACGCTATATTATTTTAAACATTATACATACATACATATATATATATATATATATATATTTGTCTTTTATATATAAAGGTATTTTATGAGAAGACATTAGACTATAAAGAAATGTGGATTTTTGTAATCATAGTAAAAATATGAGCCTTATAATTTTTATATGAATTATTTTATATATAATATTGAGGAATAAAAAAAAAATGAAAAGGATAAAATGTATGATATATATATATATATATATATATATTTTTGGAATATTGTAAAATGGGAAAATTTTAACCTTCATTTTGTGTAGGTCACTTAGAAAATATAAAATTAAGCGTATTTAATAAAATAATACAAACCTTGTAATCATATAAATAAATATATATATATGTAGATATATATCTATTTATTTATTATATATATTATATTCTCTTATTTGTTTACATTAATAAATATATATATTTATTTTTAATAAAAAAAAAATAAAAAAATAAATTAAATTTGAATATAGCGTTCTTTTATTAATACTTGTAACACATATAAAATAATATATATATATATATATATAAAATATACTTATATATAATATGTGAGCATGATATATATTATAACTTCTATATATTTTATTATATGTAGATAATAATATTTATATGTGATATTTTATGATAGGATTCCCTTAATTTTCTTCATATTATAAATATATATATATATAAGTTATGAAAAAAAAAAAAAAAATGAAATGAATACAAAAGAAATAAAAGAAAATTTATATTTATTTATATAATTGTAATATGGAAAAAAAGTATAGTTAAAAAATAAATAAATAAATATATATATATATATATATATATATAATGTACATTTATCATTGTAGCAAATATTATATTAATTATATTTTTTTAATTCCTATCCTATATATATATATATATATTATATATATATTTATTTATTTATTTATTAATTTATTTGTTTATTTAAACAAATAATTATATATATTTAAAGAAATATATTGTAATTTTTTTTTTTTTCTTTTTTTCCATAAAATAAGGTATATATATATATATATATATATATATTATAAATCATCATATTTTGTAATTATAACATGTATTTGTATCTTTCCCTGTTTATAAAATTTATATAAACAGTGTTATAGGGGAAAAATCCCATTCTACAATAATATAAAGTTTTTATATTTATATGTATAAATATTAACATATATATAAATATTAATATATATATATGTTCCCATTATTAAGAGGAATATTTTAATTTAAAAAAAAAAAAAAAAAAAAAAAAAAAATGACTTTTCTAAGTAGCCCTTCAACAAATCATATGATAACTAATTTGACAAAAAGAACAAACGAATTTCAATCAAAAATAGATGGTATGTTAAATAATATAAGTACGGAAAGTTTACCTTTCCAAAAAAAATCTTTTATGTGTTGTGTTAACTGTTTTGATACTTACAACACAGATTTTGAAACAATAGGAAAATGTGTAAATAACTGTCAAAAAGGAACAGAGCATTTTGTTCAGGTTGTTCAAAATGAAATGCAGAATTTACAGAATAATTTACAATCATGTCAACAAGTAGGAACAAAAAAAAAAAAAAAAAAAAAAAAAAAAAAAAAAAAAAAAAAGAAAAAAAAAAAAAAATTGAGTAAATAAAATTTATTGTGTATATTTTATGTTATACGTAATACTTACGAATATACAAAATAATATATATGTGTGGATTAACATAAGAATAAATACATCTACATATATCTGCACATATATATATATATATTTTATGACCAATTTTTAGTCGTGCTTTTATAAGTACTCCCCAAACTATGCCAAGAGCAATTCTAACATCGACGGTCCTACCATAGAAAAAGAAATGGAAACATGTGTAGTAAAATGTTTTGACAAACACGAACCGATGTTACCAGAAATATCTGACAGATTGCATAAAACGTTAAAGGAAGAAATGAAATAAACAAGAAGAATTTTATGTCTATATATATATATATATATATATATATTATATATTTTTCGTGTGGTGTCACGTTTAATATAATTTCATCAAGTAGTTTTATGACCACATATATATATATATATATATATATATATATAACGACATATATTAAATGAATATTTCATAAATTATTATATAATTAAATATTAATAACGTAATGTAAATGTTTCATACCCTTTTTTAATTCAGACGTTTGGTATATACATATATATATATATATATATATATATATATATATATGTATATATATTTTTTATTTTTTTTTATTTTTGTAACTTTTTTGAATATTTATTATTTTAACCACTTGTTATCTTTCTTTAAACGAATATTCTTTATATCTTTTTTATTCTTTGGAGGAAAAAAAAAAAAAAAAAAAAAAAAAACATAATTTTTATTGTAAGACATCCATATAGCTTATTTTTATTTTAACAATAGCTATGAAGTTGTAATAATTATATATACATTATATGTAGTATATAATAGAAATCAAAAATTTTAAACATCAAAAGGGATTTTTTTTTTTTTTTCAAGGGTTTTACTACACATGAATAAATAACTATGTTAAGTGTTTAAAAGTATATATAATAATATATATTTAATATTTTAATTATTTGTGTTTTAAATAATAAATATAAAAATTATACACAGACATAAATATAAATATATATATATATATATATATATATATATATATATATATATATTTATATTTATATGTTCATTTGTATACTCTTTTTTTTCAATTTTGTCACATTTTTTTTTGTTTTGTTTTGTTTTATTTTTATTTTTTATGATGGAAAATAAATTATGTAATTACTCTTTAAGAAGTAGGATAGAAAGTATTTTTAAAGGATACAATAATATGATTAATTCAAATGAGGACTTAATACAAAATAGTGATGTTGAAAGGGATTGTAATACAGAGACTTGTTTAAATAAAGAGAACTACATGAATAAAAATGAAGAATGTATTCGTATTAAAAGAAATATATTTAACAGTGATAATATGTCCATTTTTATTAAAGGAAGAAAATATTTATTTATTGAAAATTACACATCAGTGATATATGAAAAATGTGAAGATAAATTGAACATAATTTTGGCTAATAAACATTTAGAACAAGGTATCATAGAAGTTCAATTAAAAGGAAACGTAACATTTATTATTCCTTGTTGTTTAAATAAAAATATCTTAAGTTGTTTTTTGCCACAACTGGAAAGAGGATTATATCATTTATTTTTTCTTTTTAATAAAGAAAGAATGTTTATAAAATGGTTACGACCTGGATCTGAATTAAGTGATGATATAAAATCTATACCCCTTCGTGTTATAGAAATAACTGATTTTAGTCATGGTTTAAAAAAAAATAAGATTACAGATAAAAATAAAGAATATATAATAAATAGTACACATAATAATTTTTATACAAATAAAGAACTTATCAAATTATATAATAATATTTACAGCAATTATAACAATATATATATTGATGAATACAAAAAAAATAATAAAATTAGTCTACAAAAAAATTTTTATCTTCACAATAATAATGAAGAACATTTTTATAACTTTCTTAATTGTTACAAAGATCAGTTTATTGACCATTCATCTTTTACAACAAAGATAAGAAGTTCTTATCAACGTAATAAGGATATAGAAAGAGAAAAAAAAGAAAAAAACAGTATAGATATAAATAATATGAACTTTATTTCACAATTAAACCTGGAAAAACATGTAGTACAAAGTAGAATCCCTATTTTATATAAACGGTTATTGTATAATAATTGTATATATGAAAATAAAATGGTTATTATGCATTTTCACACCAAAATATTTGAATATAATCCTTTCAATATCTTATCAACACATATCTTTACAAAAAGTGAAATAGAAAAAGATGGATATATAATTTTTGCCTTTAATATAATACCTATATTAGTTAATCGAAACAAAAATAAAGTTAAATATATTAATTCTTATCATAATGAAAATATTTATAAAAAAAAAAATATTAACAAAAAAAAAATTAATTATTCATCAAATATTCTGAACAGTTCAGGTGGAAAAAAAAAAGAAATTGGAAATAGCTATATGAGTACTTTATTCATTTTAAATTCGGATGAAAGAAATTGTGTAGATATAAGATTATGGAAATATATAAAAACTGTTGAATGTAACAAGAACGATATATCGAATAATTTTTATTTATCTAAAAATAATTATAAAAATGTCGCATGTCCAATATCACCTGAATTAATTAATAATAAAAATATATTTAAGAGATATTCTGAAGGATTAAAAATATCTGACAAGGTCAGTATATTTTTCGAAGATTGGAATGAAGACATATTGCCTGTTCAGAAATTTGTTAATTCGTTTGAATATGACATACCTTATAAAAAGTTAAATGAATTATCTAATAATGTTGAGGATATAAATGGGGACATTTTATTATTTAATGATTTTAACGAAAACGACAAATATGATCATGTGTGTGACGATACTATAAAAAGTCAGGATGAAAGTATAAATGAATATCAGTATAATAATAATGAAAGTGAGGTTATAACAAAAACATCGATGAATCAAAATAATATCTACATTAAAGATATGGAAAAAAATAAAATCAAACATAAAGACAAAATGAACAAAATATCAATGAAATATCTATTTAATAATTTTGTGTCCTTTGTTTTAATAATCGATGAAAAAATATACCACAGTGTTACTCCTATAAATAAATTTATTTTATTATTTATAATTAATTATTGGATGAACTTTGTGGAAAAATAAAGTGATTAGAGAATTGTTCCTTTCTCTTTTTGTGATAAAATTAAATACACACATATATATGTATATATGTATGTATATAAGTATTTATTTTTAATTGATTAAAATTTTTTTTTTTTTTTTTTTTTTTTTCTAAATTAATATAAATTTATGACACATAAAAAAAAAAAAAAAAAAAAAAAAAAAAAGAAATAAGAAAATAT
This sequence comes from Plasmodium billcollinsi, assembly GCA_900257145.2. NCBI lineage: Eukaryota > Apicomplexa > Aconoidasida > Haemosporida > Plasmodiidae > Plasmodium > Plasmodium billcollinsi. Next base: position 643,885 of record LT990231.1, read on the forward strand.
GAAATGGAAAAATAACATGAAAAAATGTAGGAAAAAAAAAAAAAAAAAAAACCAAATAAATATATTAATTATATATCAAATAAAAACTTATGAGGTTACTACTAATGTGATACATAAAAAGCATAAGCTAATTTTATTATATACCACAATTATATGCAAAATAAGCACACATATGGCTTAATGTAAATGCATAAAATCTATATATCTATATATATATATATATATATATATATATATATGTGTGTGTGAGGGAAAAAAATTTCTTTTCCATCCCCCTTTCTAAAAATTGGCTAATAAAAATTGTTTTGAAAAAAAAGCATACACAATTCATTTAATTCTTCTTGATCTATTTTATTTTCAAAGATTAAATAATCTTCTGCTTTTTTTATATTATGTATTTCAGAGGAAGGAATTAAATGAGGTTTGTGTAATTTAATCGCCATAGCAATAACACAAATAATAGATTTATAAATAATTTTTTTGAAAGGAATTAAAGGTTTATGAAATAAGAATGTTCGACAAATATTCACTATAATCGATGAAATACAATTAATATATATAGGTATATTTTGAGATATATTGTATATAAATTCTTTTCTTCTTTTTCTTTCTTGTTCATTTATTGCTTTAGGTACAATAAATTCATTTTTTTCAAAAAAATGAACTGTATATTTTGAAATGTTGTTTGTAAATATATCCCACAAAACAACATATAAAGATAAATTTTCATATACAAGTCCATTATTTGTACCATATATATATTTATTTTCATTCATTTTTATGATTTTTTTAGAAGAACAGTTTTTATTTTCTAATTCGTCATCAGTATAATGGTCATATGATAAATCGTCATATGTTGATTCATCATCTTCTAATTGGTTAAAATTTTCACATTCATGTTTATCATTATTTTGTAATTTCATATTTAAAGATATATCACTCTTAAAAGTTTGTATATATTCTTCTCTTATTTTTTCTTTTTTTTCCAATAATAAAGTTTGTAATTTTATATCATCTGTGTCTTCATTAACAAGATGGTCTGCTTCCTTTGTTTTTTCAAATTCTTCCTCATTTATAATTATTTCATCCTTAAAATGAGCACATGATTTATCATTATATGTATGATTATCATCACATGTATGATTATCATCACATGTATGATTATCATCACATGTACGATTATCATCACATGTACGATTATCATCACATGTACGATTATCATCACATGTATGATTATCATCACATGTACGATTATCATCACATGTATGATTATCATCACATGTATGATTATCATCACATGTATGATTATCATCACATGTACGATTATCATCACATGTACGATTTTCACCATATGTATGATTATCACCACATGTACCATTCTCATCATTCTTTTTTTGGTTAATTTTATTATCTTTCCTCTTATGGTCATTTGACGAATTCAACAGGCGTATTTTTTTTCCCTTTTCAACATCATTGTACTTTCTATTAATTTCATTCATTTTTTGGGAAGCAAAATTTATGAAATTTTCTTTTTCATTATCATAAACAAAACCTACAACTTTTGACTCGTCTAATTTGGATAAATCATATAGATTATATAATGAATATTTTTGATAAAGGTTTAGTGTTTTTTCCACATTTTCGTTATTTTTTTCTTTCTGATCATTTTTTTCCTTTAGTTCGTTATCTTTATTTTGTTGCATTTTTTTATTTTCCTCATTTTCTTCATTTTTTATCTCTTCTATTATTTTGGTTACATTTTTTTTTTCTTTCTTTCCTCTGTGTTCATCTACTGATGATACATTAGGAGCATGAGCACATTTATTTAACACGAATTCATTATTATTATTTGTAATGTTACAACTTTTTATAAGTTTATTTTTTTTTTCAATATTATGTTCTTCATATTTATTATTTTTAAATATGTGACCTTCAAATGGGTTCTTCAGTTCTTCTATCAGTTTATAATTTATATGATCATTTGTATATCTATAGTCAACTATATTGAAAGGGTTGAATTTATTTGCCATATAAAATTTTTTTTTTTTCCTTTTGCCTGTTTCTTTAAATTTTTTCTTTATTTTTCTTTCACCTTTATTTTGAAGATCCATTGAAGTATCGTGTATAGAATATGAATCGACATTATCGTCTTTATTATATTGATATAATTTTATATTTTGATTAAAGCTAACATTTTTTGAGTTTGTTTTTTGTGTATTTTCTTGGTTATTCTTATTATTTTTTAAAATAGATTTTTTGTATTCCATATTATTATTCTTATTATTTATTAATATATATTTACATTTATCTTTTTTTTTTACGATATAACATGTATCTTTATTATTTTCTTCTATCAACACTTGTTTTTTATCATGATAATTTTCTTTTATTTTAATATTTGTAACATGGTTATGTTTTTTTTTTTTTTTTGTTTCTTTTCTTTTATGTGTTTGATTCATTCTTATAACATCATTATCTGTTTGTTGTAAATGTACAGATTCAGTGTTTATATTTGTTTGAATTTTACAAATTTTATTATACTGTATATCATATTTATTAATATTATTTAATAGATGCTTTAAATTATACAATTTAAAGAATGGAAAGAAGGTTAAAAACATGATGTGAATTAACTGTGATTTCTTTTTATAATTAATTTCTTCTTTATTATTTTTATTATGTTGAATAATAAGTTTTAATAACCCTAAATTATAATTCATACAATTAGTTGAGCAAAATAAATCATAATATTCCCTTAAATATATTTTTTTATTTTTTGTATCAATTTTATATTTACTTGTATTAATATTATTTAAAAATATATTATCACATGCATAAAAACCACACTTATTATAACTTCTTCTATTAATACATACATCAAGTAAATCACCTTTTGAGAAATATAAAATAATTATATTATTTATAAAAACTAATAAGTTCTTTATAAATATATTTTTATCTCCTTGAATCTCCTGATATTCTATATTTTCTTTTTCCTTTTCAAGGGAATTATTAGGGATGATATTCATATTTGAAACATTATCATATACACCATTATTATAATTATTATTGTTTATATTGTTATTGTTTATATTGTTATTGTTTATATTGTTATTGTTTATATTGTTATTGTTTATATTGTTATTGTTTATATTGTTATTGTTTATATTGTTATTGTTTATATTGTTATTGTTTATATTGTTATTGTTTATATTGTTATTGTTTATATTGTTATTGTTTATATTGTTATTGTTTATATTGTTATTGCTTATATTGTTATTGTTTATATTGTTATTGCTTATATTGTTATTGTTTATATTATTATCATTTAAATTATTATCATTATTTTCTACAAACTTTCCCTTTTGATCTTTCATTTGAATTACATTCAATAAATCACCATCGTTCGTTTTTCCTTGTTCGACTTCTTCATTCACTTCCACGTGCGTATTAACACTTTCAGCATCTTCTTCTATATTTATATATTTCTTAATTTCATTTAAATTATCAAAGAAGTCATTATAACATAAGTTCCTTGTTGGTGTTTTGGGAATAATAATATAAATAAGTAGCGTTTCTAATTTTATGTGGTATATTTTTGATAAGGCTTGAATTTTCTTTTCTCTCTCGTACAAGCTTTTTGAACTTTCCTCATTCATGATGTAATAATAAAAAACACAAAGAAGTTAAATAAATATATATATGTATGTATTTATATATGTATATAAGTATGGATATGCAGAACGAACATGAAATATATAATCAACTGCAAACGTTCAAAAGGAAAAAATATGTAGGTAAATAAATAAATATAAATATATAAATATATATATATATATATATATATATATATATATATATACATATATAATCATAACCTATATATAAATATAATATACATATATATTTCCATCGTTTTTGTATATCAATTTTATTGTTATATAAAAGGGGTAATTTAATATATATATTTCTTATTATAATATAATGATGATATAATAAAATTTATTGTTATATTAAAATATTCAAATAACCCACATAATTATGTCAATATATATGAATGACAATATTTTTAACATTAAAAAAAATATACATATAATATATTATATATATATATATATATATATATATATATAATTTTATGGGCTCATTTTCCCTGCGGTTTCTTATAAAAATAACCAAAAAAAAATAAAATAAAATAAATATATATATATATATATATATGTTAACGTTTCTATATTATAATAAATTTTAACTGATAAAAAGAATATTGTTATATCATAATACATATGGATGTGATTTTTTTATTTACTTTATCCATATATAAATAAATAAATATAAATAAATATATATATATATATAATATTATATATATATTATATGTAATGATATTTCATTATATTTTAGAATATAATAAATGAAATAAATATATATTATATTAATATAAATATATTATTATATAATTGTAAAAAATACTTTATTTTTTTATAGTAGCATTTAATATATTTAAACAACGTAATAAAAATAATAGAAGAGTATAAGGTATATAAAATGATTATATAAATTAATATATAATATATACGATCTATAATTATAATTATAATTATATATATATATATATATATATATGTAATACATAATATGTTATGCCTGTGCTTACTTTTTTTTAAGGGACTTTCGTAAAATTAATATTTAAAAAAATAAAACAAATATAATATATATTATATATACATATATATATATATATATATTATATAGGTTACATATAATATAATTTTTTTTAATTTATCATAAGTAAAATTTGATACTTATATAATTGTGTTGATTTTATATATTTATATAATATCATCTATTTATACTTCTATATTTGAACATTTAATATAAATACGGAAAAAAAAAAAGTGACAATATTTTATTACAATTATTATTTGTGTACAAGGTGAATTATAAAGCAATATTTTTTTTAACATAAAAATATGTACATATATATAAATATATATAAATATATATAAATATATAAATATATAAATATATAAATATATATATATATATATATATATATATATATATATATATATATATATATATATATATATGTGATATATTTATTAAATTTTATTAAATTTTATTTTATTTTTTATTTTATTTTTTATTTTATTTTTATTTTTTTCCTTAATTTTTTCCTCCATAGTTCTATAAATCCTATTAGCAGAATACTTTATTTTGCAAACATAAATATATTAAAAAAAAAAAAAAAAAAAATATAAATACATATAGATATAACAAAATGGTAAGCTAAGTATGGATTAAAATTATTCTAATATAATACATAAAAAATATAGTTCTATATTGTATTAATATATCCATATATATATATATATATATATATGTATATGTATATATATTTATTTATATGTATTTTTTATTTTTATTTTTATTTTTGTTCTTAATCCTTTACAGTTTTCCAACAAATTAGGTGTGAACTCCATTCTTAAGGATGGTTATCGTATTATGAAAAATAATGAGGACACGATTTTGAAGAACATAGAAGCATGCAAAGAGATATGTAACATTATTCAAACATCTCTAGGACCTAAATGTATGAATAAGTTAATTATTAATCATATAAATAAGAAGATTGTTTCGAGTGATTGTATTACCATATTAAATGATATGGAAATTAATCATCCTGTTGTCAATATATTAAAGAAATTATCAGAAACCATTAATTATGAGTATGGGGACTTTACGAATTATGCATTTACCATAACATGTGAGATATTAGATAAGGCAAGTTTTTTAATACAACAAGGTTTTAATATTAATGATATATTAAGTGGTTTTGTTTTAGGTTATAAAGAAATTGAAAAGGTATTAGAAGAAATGATTGTATGGAAGGTTCCTAATTTTTATGAAGAAAAAGAATTAATAAAGGTCTTAAAATCAGTTATGCTAACAAAAAACATATCTAATAATTATAACTTTCTTATACAATTATTAGCTAGATGTATATCTACATTGATGCCAGATAAAATAGAAAATTTTGATGTAGATAATATTAGAGTTTCCAAATTAAACGGTGGTAATATAATTGATTCTGAATTTTTAATGGGTATGGTAATAGCAAGAGAAACAAATGGTATAATAAAAAAAAAGGAAAATGCTAATGTTATTGTTCTCAATTGTGGATTAGAAGCTCCTGTTACGGAAACAAAAGGTACTGTTTTATTACATAATGCTGAAGAATTAATTAATTATACAAAAGGAGAAGAAGAACAAATGAAAAAATATATTGATAATTTTAAAAAAGCTAATGTAGATGTAATTATTGTTAATGGAGCTATATCCGATATTGCTCAACACTTTTGTGATACAAATAATATTATGACATTAAAAATTACATCTAAATTTGAAACATTAAGAATATGTAAACTATTAAATATTTCTTCTTTAATTAAATTAAGCACACCAGAACCAGAAGATATAGGAAAAGTATCATCTATATATGTCTCAGAAATTGCAAGCAAAAAAGTTACTATTATTAATTCAAAAAATAAAAAAGTAGGTACAATTATACTTAGAGGAGCTACATATAATTTACTAGATGAAGTTGAACGATGTATACATGATGGTATCAATGCTGTAAAAAATGCAATAAAAGGAAACTCCTTTTTACATGGTGGTGGTTGTGTAGAAATACAATTATGCTTAGCATTAAAAAAATATGCTAGCCAACTTAAAGGTATCGATAATTATTGTGTTAAAATATTTGCAGAAGCATTCTATATAATACCAAAAATTCTTGCACATAATGCTGGATATAATACTACAGATGTATTAAATGAACTTATAAATGAACATAATAAAGGTAATACAGATTCTTGTATTAATATTAATAAAGATTCACATATCACGTCTGCTCAAACCAATCATATATATGATAATTATAATTGTAAAAAATATGCCATACATCTAGCTATGGAAGCTGTACAAACCATCCTAAAAATCGATCAAATTATTATGTCAAAACCTGCTGGAGGTCCAAAACCTCGTGACAAAAACCCTGATTACGACGAAGCCTTCTAAACTATAAAAAGAAATATATAATTTTTATATACCATTGGCTATATTGATATGTTAATATATTGCCATATTTTGATATATATTATCAATATATATTCTCATTCTGCTACCACACATTTATTTTCTAGATTATATAATCCATATGGCTAAGATGGTCGTATGTGATATATTAATACATATGCATTTTTATTCATTTTGTGCATACATATTTGTATATTCCTTTTTTTTTTTTTTTTTTTTTTTACTATATTAAAATGGAATCACTCTTCCACTTGTTTACACTTTTATAGCAAAAAAATTAGGACGAATAAAAAAAAAAAAAAAAAAAAAATATATATATATATATATATATATATTTTAAACATATGTTAAAAGTTTTGTTGTATTTAATTTTTTATTTTATATATTTTTTTTATATCATTTAAAAAAAAAAAAAAAAAAAAAAAAAAAAAATCATTTTTCATTGATAGAACATATGAAAAAATATACACAACAATTAATATAAGGTTTTATAATAAATAAATAAATATATACATATATATATATATATATATATATATATATATATATATATTTAAGTTTTTGAAAACAAAAAATTTAAAAAATTTAAAACATAAAAATAATAAAGGCGTATAAAAAGGAAAATGCCTCGTATGGTTAAAAGTTGGTTAACATTTGGGTATTATATGTTTTACTCCCATAATCCTAAGAAAAAAAAAAAAAAAAAAAAAATATATATATATATATATATATATAGATAGAGAGAGAAACACACATACGCGCATATATTCATATATATATTGACACTTATTTTATATTTTTATTTACCATGCTTTATTGCTGCCATCCCACAAGTTTCTACTTAGATCTACAATTATTTTATTGGTTGTTTTAAAATCATTAGCATTAATACAATTAACCAAATTTAACAGACTATCATTTATTTGTTCATTGAAGGCACCACAATCTAATTTTTCAAACAACTCGTAAACTTTTGAAGACACATCATCAGCTTTTTTCTTTACAGATTCTTGACTCGTATAAATATTTAATAAATTACTTATGGTTTTCTTGATATTTTCAATATGGTTTCTATTCATTAACACTCCGTTTTGTTCTTTGGTGGCTGTCTGTATTTTTTTATTTTCGTTGGCTGTAGATTGGGTGGTTGATCCCAGCTGAAAAAAAATGAAAATAAAATAAAAGCATAAAAATATATACACCTACATATATATATATATATATATATATATATATGTGCATGCATTAATAATATATTGTACTTATCAACACGTTCATAAATGTGTACCTGTTGTGTTGTCGTTGGAATTGGCCAAGGAACGGGCATTCCTGGTGTCACTGTCAAAGCGCCTGCTATAGGGGATGTTGTACTAAGACCTATACAAAAATAAAAAAAATATAAATATATATATATATATACATATATATATATACATATACATATATACATATATACTTCTTAATTTTGTACTTGATGGAGGGGGGGAACCAGTAGCTTGCATTCCATAATTTATTTGGCTAGTACTGTCCTGGAATCCACCAGGAACGTTTTTTTTCTGCATAGTATTGTTCATCGAAAACATAGATGACTGGTTGGTCATAGGATACACTGGTTGTTCCATACATTCTCTTTTGTTAAATTGCTTATCATGTTGATAATTCAAATTTGCCGTTGAAGATATGGATTGATTTTTATTTCTTGGTGGAGGTACTACAACGCTTTGAATGTCTGCAAAACTTGATCTAGTATTATTTAATTGGTTGGATGGCATTGGGGGTGTTACCACAGAAGAGGTAACATTTGGTGGAGGCGGCACAGCATTATTAGTAGTTTGTGCCTTATTTATATTTCCATAGGAGTGTGAAGAAAACATTGGAGATGTTGGTTGTTTTTCTGGAATTATTGAGTTCTGTTGTACCTGTGAATTTATATTATAATTAGGAAATTTTGGTAAAGATGGATATGCAGCATTCATGCTATTATTATTATTATTAATATTATTATTATTATTATTACTATTACTATTAATATTATTATTCATGTTTGGCACAGCTATATTTTGTTGGGACATATATGGAGGAGTTACATTGGTCCCATGTGATAAGTTTGTATTCATATTATTCATTGATGATGGTACTACTGTATTGATATTAGATGTTGGATAATTCTTTGTAGTGGTTGCAACAGATAATCTATTATTCATTGTATTGTTAATAATTTGTGTATGAAATTTGGGTGGTGGTACTGAAGGTGGTGGTTGTAAGGATGATGTAGAATTATTCATTTGCATTTGCATTTTCATAGGTAATGGTGGAGGTATGACACTTTTAAAATTTGAATTCACCGTATTATTATTAATAATATTACCCGTTGGTGTATACATTTTGTTTACATTACTTTGATTGAATTGTGGTACTGGATAATGCATAGATGATAAAACCTTGTTATTATTACTACAACTACTACTACTCATATTATTATTATTATTATTATTATTATACATATTATTGTGATATACATTTGGAGACGGCTTTATATCAACAATTTGGAATGGACATATAGGTGGTTTAATTTGTTGGCATAAAACATGATTAGCACTATTATAAATACGATCTCTTAATATTAAACTTTCTATACTTTGATCATGTTGTATTAAACATAAAAAAGTCATGGCTGCTTTTAACCTTCCTGAATTAGCTAATAATTCAGCATATTGACTAATTTTTTGGTTCATAATAGCATTAAAATTTTCGTATTTGATAATCATTTTCAATATAGTCATTTTCTCAACCATATCTTGTAAAACATTTAATAAAGATGTTTTTTTCGATGGCATATTATTCCAGATTTCCACTGTTTCTGAAAAGTTACATGCACATAAATAACATATAGATGCTGCACGAATATCAAATTTTTCATTTTGTAATCTTTTAGCTAACATTTCACATAAAGAATTAAAATTCGGGTTATTGATTGCATATGTACATAATATAGATAACGCTTCTTCCCATGAATTTAAATCAACATTATTTATTAAATTTTCTAGTTTATCATCTAATACATAATTAATATTTTTTAAAAAATTGTCATTTTGTTTTTTTATATATATTGTTTTGGTTTTATGCCATAATTGTTCACCACCAAATGATGATAATAATAAGGCATCAGCCATTCTATTTTTATGTAAACATAATTCCACAGCTGTTTCAATATTACCTATTAATACACATTCTTTTATAATTGCTTCAATACCTAAATTCCAATTATTAGTATTACATTTTTCATTTAAAAAATGTTCAGAAACATTTTCTCCATTAATATTACTACATTCATTATTATTATGATCACTATTATCATTATTATTATCATCTGTTGTTAAGCAATTTTTTTTATTTTTAGTGTTATTTTCTTTTCCTTTAATAGACGAATTTAACAAGTGTTCATCATTTCCTGATATGTCTTCCTCCTCATTTTGTTTTATCTTTTCATTTTCTGTTTTCTCACCTAATTCTCTAAAAAATTTCTCAGGATCGATATCAAAATTAGCATTAAAATTTTCTTCATTATTATTTGTGTCTCCCAGAAGACTTTGTCCATTATTATACATCACATTCGTGCCTGTTCTATTATTCATATTATTCATATTATTCATATTATTCATATTATTCATATTACTCATATTATTATTAATATTATTATTAATATTATTATTGTTGTTGTTCAACATAATATTTGGATTCACATTATCTTTTAATAAATAATTATTCATAACACCAGGGTCGTTATATAATACATTATTCTGGTGTATTTGATTTAAATTATTATTATTTTCTTTTTCGTCGATTAAAGTTTTAAAAATAAATCCCGGTTGTTTACCAATAGTCTGCATAATTTTATCCACAATATTATTAATATCATGACCTAGATATTTTACTATATCACCTTTTTGAGATGTACATAATAATTGTAATATTTGCCATGTAAGTTTCTCATGATCATCATCACATTTGTTAATTTTAGATTCACAAAATGCTTTATAATTTCCACTTGTAATGTACTTTTCAAAATTGTCTGCTTCTGATATAAGTTCCATATCTGTTGGATAAATATGATATTTTATTAGGAATTTTTTTTGTTTACTTTTATTTTTTCCTTTGTTTGAATCATATTCTCCATCACACGAGGTATCATTATTAAAGGTGTTAACACTGTTCATGTTATTTGTATTGTTCATGTTATTTGTATTGTTCATATTGTTCGTATTGTTCACATTGTTCGTACTATTCACATTGTTCGTACTATTCACATTGTTCGTATTATTCACATTGTTTGTATTATTCGTATTATTCACGTCAATATTATTCGTGCTATTATCAAAGGTACATATTTTTCCTCCGAAACCTATACATATACCAGCTTCTTTTTTATAAAAGGTAGGTATATATTTACTTGTCATTTTATTACCATTATTTATAGAATTAATTTGTATGGTATCCATATTTGTGGAAGATGCAAATAAATCAGGTATATATGGAGACCACTTAGAGTAAATATTATTTGCTGAGTTATTGATTTCATTAAATATATCAAAATTATTATTATTTAGATACCAACATTTAGTAACATCTTTTCCAGATGATAATAATAAATTTGTATCTATAGGACTAAAACATATATTATTTATACCTTTAGAATGTCCAATTATTTCTTTAATTGGATAATTTGAATTTCTTAGATCCCATAATTGTAAACAAGGATTTTTATCATCATCATAAGAAATTAAAACTTGTGTAGGTTGATTTGATAACCATGATAACGAAGATGTTTTTGTTCTACTATGAGGATCTCTAAAACTAACAGCTGATTTTTTTATTTTTAAGTCCCAAATAACAGTATTCCCATTATTAGATGATGTAGCTAAAATATGAGAAACTTTTTTGTTCCAGTTTAGGCATGTAATTTTTTGTAAATTATTTTTATCTAAATACGGATCATAAGAAGTGGGGGAACATATATTTTCTATATCTGTAATAAATAATTGACCATCATTACCACCAGTAGCTATTAAATTATTTTTATGTCTATTATATTCTAAACAATTTATACCATTATCATGAATATTTATTTTACTTAAAATAAAATTCTCATAATTTCTATTTGTTTCAAATAAATTCTTTGCATTTAATAAAACAATATCACCATTTGTTAAACCACCAACAATAATACCTTTACTTAATTCTTCATTATTATTTATGTCTACAAAATTATTACTATTCATCCATTCAAAACATGTCACATATTCATTCACACTATTATTATTATTATTTTTTTTTTTATTTCCTCCTTTTATTAAATCATTCTCATAGTTTAATGCATCTTCGAAATTATACTTATTTACTATCTCCAAATTTCTTATATCACTATTCAAATTTATATCTAATAAATATATATAATTATTCAAACTATTATTATT